>VDFB02085038.1:0-75705 GCA_007258455.2 Sequoia sempervirens | reverse complement strand
TGTAGTTGGCTCGATTCCTGCGTGGCGAAACAGAGTTTTGTTTCATTTCACCAAGTCAATACCGTCCCTTGAATTCTTAGGAAGTAGATTAGAAATTCTGACCCCTTGTCTCCTTTTTCAGTTTGTTTGATCTGCAACCCAAATAAAAGAGCTTCATTGTCCAGACCTTTCACAGGAATTGAAAAAATTCAATGCTTTAGGTGTGATAAGTTTGGTCACTTTTTCCAAACATTGTTCGGGAGGACCTAAGCATCAAGCCTCCGCTGGGTAATGATGATGTCTCTCCAGCCGTGAGAGAATGAAGAGCCTTGTTACTATGCAATATAATAAGATCCTTGACTTACTGATGCTTTACTTTTTTCATGATATTATAGAACATTTTTATGGGTTGTTGGAAAGTCCTCGCTTGGGCTACTGAGTTTGGTTACAAGTGATTCATCCAAGTTATTAATCTTTATCTTGTTCTTATTAGATATAGTCCTCCTTTAATATATTTTATACTGGACTCCAATTGAAGTAGATTATTATATTGTATGAAGCAGAGATTCATTTTCATGCCACATTGTACTATACCATATACGCTGCATTTTGAATAATATTTTAGTCAAATTTGAAAGTAGTAACTGGGGTAATGAAATAAATAAAGGAAGGAAAGATTGCAAATTATGTTTATTTACTTGCTCCTCTTGTTCAACCTGATAGTGACTATAGAATCAAAAGCTATGCTAGTAAAAGCAATGGGAAAGAAAGGGATTAAAAGAGGGAGGCCAACTACATCAAAGAAGGAACCATCACCCTCTCTAGAAAATAATGAAAATACAAGTAATAACATACACAATAAGAACCTAGAAGATCAAAATCAAACGAAAAGGGGTAGAGCAAAGGGGTTGAAAAGAGAACCATATCCTGTTATGGAATATGAAGAAAAGGGAAAGAATGATGGAAACTCTGGTGAATTGGTGGATAGAAAACAACTTTTGGAGTTAAATCACTATGAAGGTTTTCTTATTACACGTATTTTCTTGAATCTCATAAGCTAGCTTGGTTACAGTTTATGTGTGAGTGACTAATTTGTGTGCTCTTGAGTTCTTGTGATTTTATTTTTGCATGGGTTAATTAATTTAATTTGAAAGTCTAGGTATGTGTTAGTGTATATATAAAGATGATTCCATTATATGTGTGACATGCCTTTGTCATTGTGTTGGAATGTTTCAACATGCTGTGTTTTGCTTGGTAGTGAAAGAAAAAATTATTTGTAGCATTGGTATTCATGTTTCCAACCTGCTAAAGTATCTTCAAAGATAAAGTTCTACTCTTTGTTTATTTTAATTTTCATACTTGCACATTTCATATTTTTCTAGTATGTCACTTCTATCTGATCTTGTCATAGTGACTTATCAATCCGCTGAGAAGCATTCCAGGGCAGATATAGTAGAAATATAGGACTAAACAAAAGATGACAATGAGAAAAAGCTACCTAAAAGTCAGTTGGCATTCATTTGTAGTATCAAAGAATACATAAAAGGGTGCCTAGGTCTATGCTTTATCAACGTTAAGTGGCAGAAGGAGAGGTCTTTTATAGAGCATCAACCAAAACATGCACCTAACTGGAAGGTGAGTTAGCGACATGAGGCTTTTGAAAGTGTGCCTAGCAGTCATGAAGCAGTGAGCAACAGGTAAAAATAGTGCCTGGGAGGATCTAAAATGATGTTTTGAGTGGCATGATGGATGAGAATAGGCACCTAGACTGACAAGACTAACTGAAATTGGTGCCTAGCATTTATTTGACTGAGCTAAAAGGCAAGTACATCAAGGATAGGTGCTTGGAGTGGAGGTTTATGCAATGTGAAGCAATGGTTTGAGTTTGAAAGATGTGTAATGCAATGTAATCACTGGACATGAATAAATTTTAATTATTAGTTATGCACCGTGGAAGTAATTGCATAATTGGCTTGAAGGACTTTGTAAAGCTTATATTATAATTGAAATTTTTTCATCTATCAAAGATCTAGTTGTTACTTATGCAATGTGAGGTAATGCTTTGATTGAAAGATGTGCAATGCAATGTAATTCCAGCAACATAATTATGTTCAACATTAATATAACCATTCTTTTTATGCTATTGTACATCAAGATATTTAACCATTACCGCTTGATTAAAATTTCAAAGAGTTAATTATGCACATGAGGATCTACTCAAATTTTGATTGTCAACTTCTATATATGAAATTATCCAATAATCAAGTGTATGTCCATATACAAAAATGGAATCAACGCCAAATCAAACAAAATTTTACAATATGTGGCATATGCCATCTCGGTAACTATTCAATATTTACATGCCAAAATTTCTATCTCATTCTAAACTACTGGTGGATCATCAAAATGGAGCCTCTTTGAAGCACTCGTTGCCTCTGAAGGTAGTCATATTGCTATGCCAAACCACAATTGAGATTAGTTATACTATATAATTTAAAATTCAATAATTAACATCAAAATCAATATACATTAAATTATAATTGAACTCTAAAATTGTAATCTTGATTACCTGAAATATCCGTCTCTTCAAAGGGTTAGGAGTTCTAGAATATGCCCCTCTCAAAGAACCGACCAAACCATCTTTTGTAATTTCAATCTATATAGGTGAACAAAACATAAAACTGATCCAAGTTAGCATACAATTGTCAGTAATAGGAACATATAAATACCAAACACAAAATAAAATGAACACATACTCTTCTTTTTAGGGTTGATCTTTTCTTTGTCTCCTTTTAGGTGTTTTGACACCTCCTCCTCGAGGTGCTTCAACACCTACTCCTTCCAAGTGTTCCAATACTTATTGCTTTGGCTTGTGTCACTGTCAACAAGGATGGAGGCTCATAATTTCGCGGCACATAAAAATGACAAGTACATATGAAACTGCCAATTCATGTCAATGTATGTATAATCAATATAAGATCTTTAAAATTTCTTAATTCAATCAAATTTGAGTTCAATTACCTTCCCCTTATCCAACATTACACTTCCATAATCTAGACAAGGTTGCACCTCACTCACATAAGGTATTTCCTACAAGAGGAAAATAAGATAAACATATAAGTTATTATATAATTTCATTTTAATGACAATTCAAAGGACAATAAAGTATACAATAAATAAATGTAAATGAGTGAGTGCAAAAATATATACTGTGTGCATGTCCAGGCCAAATGAAATGGCCCTCAGGGTGCTATCTGTCACATTTGTCAGCTCCTCCTCGGACATCAACTGTTAAATAGATCATGTAAATAAATATTAGTACATTATACTATCTCTTATTAATATTCATTTAAAAACAAATGCAAGTTATGAATTCACAACTTAAATTTTACTTGTGTCACTATTCCAATGTCCCCCTCTCTAGCAGGAGAGGACTCTATACGGTGTGCTCCACTCCCCTGCATTTGATCTATAATGTCCACATTGTGGAAGTCATAATCGGAAGTGTCTAGGGGATGCTCGGCAGGCTATACAAGAGGACCCAAGCATATTTGGCGGCACATGGAGCAAGTATGTGGTATACAAATATGTGGACCTGATGAGGATGATGTAGCAGCACTCGAGCCATCACCAACATCACTAGAATGTGGCTGAGCTACTACAGAAGCATGCAAAACCAAAAAACCACTCAAAGAGTGAATAGCGTGGATAGTCTGTGTGGCCGCATCCTGCATAATATCTGGATGGTATATTGGAGGTGGCAAGGAAGGAAGGGAGGGGAACATGTGGGTAGGGTATTACTCTAACTGCCCTTGCTCTATCCTGGGGCATACCTCCACCAACGCCCTGGAAGGGTCTAATGTCAAAGTAATTGACATGATGCCCTAACACAAACTCAGCATATAATTTTTTTATAAAGTAAAATGGTACATCCAAATTGTTGTTCGGTGGTTTCAAAAAAACCATACACCAACAATCCCAAAAGTTTTCTACAATGTCTCTATGAGTGCACCATTTTATAGAAAGTTTTGTTTTATTAACATTAACTAGCAAACCAGTGTAGGGGTTAACAAATAAAGAGGCTATTTGGGCTTTGGTTATTCCAAGATCTTTCACATCATCATAGGACAATCCACATGCATAATATTCTCTCATGTCTTCTCACCATGAATGAAAGGCATTATGTTAAGTAGGGAGAGGGTTTCTATATTTTTAATTATTTCTTTCATTGTGTTTGACATCGAAGATAATCGAGGACTCTCGTATAAACTTCAAAATGCCCTTAACTGGTAAATTTTCAAAATTAATTCTTGAATTGATGGCCGTGGAGGTGGTGGAGGTGGTGGTGGTGAAAGGTGGAGGTGGAGGTGGAGGAGGTGGAGGTGGTGGAGGTGGTGGAATTGGTGCATTTTCATTGTCAGCATATAATGCCCGATTCAATATAAAAACAAATCAATCTAATTAAAATTAGACAATATAAATGAAAATATTATAAAATACCTTAGTTTTTAAAATCCAACAAAACCCTAGTTTTTAACAAAAATCTATAAAATTTTCTAATTTTAATCCAAATACATAAAAACACTATTTTTAAGTCAAAATCCATTGCAAACATTCAATTTTCATCAAAATCCATGCTAAACTCAAATTTTTCATAAAAAATCTATCAAAACCACCCAACTATTTAGGTCCAACCTTTACTGGGAGAGTTATCAAAACAATTATAGGGAAACCATAACCATCATGAGCTTTTAATCATGCTTTTGATTGTTCATAATCATCTGCATAAAGTTCATGTACATACAATAACTCTTTTTTGATCATATTCACTATGTACATGGGATCAATGAGTATTCCCCTTTTCGGGTTTCTGCAAACTTGATATAAAGAAGACCATTGAGTGTAGTTATAGAGAATCAATATATGTAAAAGAAATGTCAAACAAAATATTGGTTTTTCCTTTACGATTTTGAATATTAATAATGTTTATAAAGATGGAAAAATCATTATCATCTTCTTCATTATCATTGTATTGAACAAAGTTTGTTGAATGAATTGGCAATGGGCTTGTAAATATTTGTAAGTATTGATTAGGTGAAAAAACCAATTTATTTCCTTTGTCATTAATAGGTCATCCAACTAGATTCAATTAGAATGAGGTCTTGCACTTGGTTATAAATATGCTTACATCTTTCCATATCATGTCGAGGTGTATGATGATATTGAAAAAATGTTTTTGCATTAAAGTTTGGTGGTAAAGGTTTAATTGTTTGAATATGACTAATTGGAGGAAGTTGAATCATATTATTGTTTAACAATTGCAACATGATCACATGGAGAGAATCAAACAACTATGAAAATTTCCTCTCATGGCCTAAATTTATATCTAGAGTTATGTTTACAGTAGTTACTTCTGTCTCAATATTATTAGCTGTTTGACATGAATGTTTATCAAGTAATGAATTTTTTGTTTTTCTTTTTAAATGATTGATAGTTGTTTTGAGGCATGACTTATATTATTGACCAATAGGATCCTATGAAGGGGTACCTTCATACCAACTAATCGATATTCGATAATCATGAAGGGTTATACAAAAACGTGTTAAGGATGGATATTTCATTAGCAATTTCTTATCTTGAATATTAGGTTGTAAGTTACCTATAAACACCCTTTGAATGTCAACATCTTGAAGACTATAGGAGAATTTCAAATAAAGGGATTAGTATCATTTCATAAAGTTTTTTATTTTCTCTTTAGGTCCTTGATTACAATGAACTAAATTTGTTAATGTAACTTGAGGACTGATGTTCACTTGAAAGTGTTGGAGGAAATCACTAATGAGTTGTGTAAAGGAGGTAATTGATTGTTTGACAATGAACAAAACCAATCCAAGGCCATATCTTTCAATGATCTAGAAAAGAGTTTCATTATGAGTGAATCTTCAAAAATAAAGTCTCTACACAAGGTAGTAAAAACTAACAAATGGTTATTAGGATATTTTTTACCATTGTACTTTCCAAAGTGAGGTATTTCAATGTTTTGTAGTATAGGTGTATTTAAAATAGTGAACATTAATGAACTATGTGTAAGGTATTTTGGATGTTTAAGTTTGAAATTTGTTGTTGTGATAATGTCATGCTTTAAAAAAGTTGATTTATCACAAAATCATTGGGCCACATGTTGTGAGAGTTTTTCAAGTATGGTGAACTAGTATGGAGGAATGGTGGGATATTATATTTCATGTTTAGGAGGGGTGATGAATATGGAGGTGTTATAGGTGAAGGGACAAAACTATTATAATTTCCACTAGAAATTCCTAAGCTTGAGTTTAAACCATTGTTATATTCCATCATTGATGCTATGACTGGAGGTGTAAAGTTGGGAATAGAAGGCATTATTGTGGGAGAGGAAACTTATTTTCCAAAAGGATTTTGAGCATTAGTCAAAAATTTCGTGAAACTAGCTACCAAAGGAATATTAGAATCTACTATATTAGCTAGGCTACGTAACACTTCTATCCCTTCCTAATCATTTACCAACTTCCCAATGCTATCCAAAAGAGGGATTGCTTCTCCATCCAAAGGTTCAATGCTTAAGAATTGTTGAATTCATTGTAGGTCTTTATCCAATTATTCTAGATTATCATTGGGGACCTTAGAAATAACATATGCCAAGTCCACATAAATGTTAGGTTACAAAAAAGACATGGGTAATGTAGGACTAGGGAGGGAATATAAGATGGATTGGGTAGACATAATACGTTGAGTGAAAGAGTTATAAGAATCAAGCTCAACATTGGCTATGATTGCAACATAGGAAGCCATAAGTCTACAACTACATCTCACGTGGGTATTAGTGAAGTGACACAAGGTCATGAAGCTCATAAATTTTCTACAAGATTCAAAACAATTTAATGCTCATACAATGAAGGGAAAACACAAAATAGTCACAAAAACTAAAATAATTTGCACACACAAAACCCAAAACAACATAAGAATCATAGAGATAGAACTATGATCCAAATCTTTGTCAAAACTGATTGGACAGGGAATTGGCACCCTAGACTGATGAGGTTGATTTTTGTTAAATTTAAAATCTAAAAATGAGATATAGTATCTGAGGATCCTAATTGAAGATGTTTAGGTCTGCCAATAGGAATACTTTTAGAAATGCACAAAATTTTAATTTTATATACATGCAGCCATAATGCCTAATTAAATATAAAAACAAATCAATCTAATTAAAATCAGACAATATAAATGAAAATAGTATAAAAATTACCCTAGTTTTTTTAAAAAATCCAACAAAAACCCTAGTTTTTAACAAAAATCTATAAAAATCTCCAATTTTTAATCCAAATACATAAAAAACACTATTTTTAAGTGAAAATCCATTGCAAACATTTAATTTTCATCAAAATCCATTGCAAACATTCAATTTTCATCAAAATCCATGCTAAACTCAAAATTTTCATAAAAAATCTATCAAAAAACCCTATTTTCAAAAAAATCAACTAAAATTAAACAAATCTAATTGAAAATTTGATTAGAGCAAATAAAAAATCAAGAATCTAACCTTTTGCAAATGGATTTGAAATCGGATATCTAATTTGCGGAATCAACTTTCCACTGTGCGCCCGCTGTGGTTAAGTCGAATGAAAATGAGTTTTAGTCGGCCCGAAATATATATATATAAAATTGGATATCTGATTTGGATCGGATATCCGATTTTCAAATCTAGGTTTGGGCTTTGCTTCGGTAGTCACTCGAGCCACATAAAGTCAACTCGGCATTTTCGCGTTTTTGAGTCGTAGAAACACGTATTTTTTTTTCCATTGCCACTTTTTGGCATACCATGATCCTGCACATGCCCGTAAACAAAACTTAGACATACCTGGTGTATGTCATAGAATGGAAGGTCAATATAAGAAAGCAACACCCGATGTCCACCCTACCATATTGGGTCATGGAGCATCATGCACTCTCACCAAACCCCTAAGCAAGGAAAAATAAATTGCTCATCATTCAAATAAATGGTGAAAGTAATGTCTAGGCCACTGCTTACTTAATGCAAGCTCCGAAGGCATCAAAAGCTACACATATGATGATTGTTTAGCATAGAGTATGGTTGTAAACATGAAAGAGTAATTGAAAATTTAGCACACTAAACACATACGATTGGTAGACAACAAATCAATCAGAAAATGTGAAGACTTACAAAATCCATAACAAATTGTATCAAATGAAGGTGGAGTAGAAGAGTAGAAGCAAATAAAATGTAGGCATACCTTGTGCAAGGAATGAAATGGAAGACTGAGAGAGTAAGGTAGGCCTTGTTTGCACCCTTCCAGATTATGGCATCAAGCGTCATGGATTATGACCAAACCTATAAGCAGAGTAGTTTTTTCTCTAGGAATTTAAACTGTACATCAGTGCATGTATTTGGAATGTAAAATTTTGTCAAGGGAATATCATTTGGAACAAGGGAGATTAGAATTTTAGCACAAAAACATGCATCATCACTACAAAGTATTTAGATAGGGAAGTATAAAAAGTTATATTATTTGTAAAGAATAATATCTAATATATGTTGAATAAAATACATGTTATAAATAGGATGCAGGTATACCTTTTGCAAAGTGTAGCACACAATATGTGGACAATTGAATATAATTGTCTTCTGCAACCTGCCAATGTTATTAACGTGAGATCACTATTATCTTGTTAGAAGAATGTATAGACTTGCAACATTTTTCACAAAGAACTTTGAATGTAATTAGAGAAGAACAGATGGAAAGAATTGGATACAACCTTATCTTGTATAGAAATACAATATATTTGTAAAGAATAATATCTACTATATGTTGAATAAAATACATGTTATAAATAGGATGGAGGTATACCTTTTGCAAAGTGTAGCACACAATATGTGGACAATTGAAAATAATTGTCTTCTACAACCTGCCAATGATATTAAACTAAGATAACTATTATCTTGTTAGAAGAATATATAGACTTGCAACATTTGTCACAAATAACTTTGAATGTAATTATAAAAGAATAGATGGAAAAAATGGGATACAACCTTACCTTGCATAGAAGTACAATATAGTTTCAACTCGAACAATAGAGGGCACTTGCGAGCTTAAATGTATTAACAATTATAAACCTCTGTAGTGACACCTAGAAATGTTCCCAATCTAAATTTGTTAGAATATTAAAGTGATAGAAAGAAATAATTCAAGTTCCATAGCTATGGAGGCGGGATGAATCCAGACAAGCGCATGAAGGCATTGAGAGCAAGTTGAAATTTAGATAATGGATGTTTATTGCTAGGAAGAAGGGGAAAGGTAAAGCAACAGTTGAATAGGAACATCTTGTACTAATGTCTATATAAGTTAATCTTTCAAAATGTTGGGGAAGCTAAGCAGGGCTAGGAATGAAGGGTCTTGCAAAAGAATTGAGACAAAGAGGAAAAGGAGAAGTGACGTAGGTATCGTGGAGATCAAAAACATTTCATGATGGTGGCAGTGTAGACAATTGTTGGAGATGTTCCTCTTCTTTTATTCGAAGTGCATTGTATTTGTGGGAGTGCAGCCTAGAATATCTGTTAAAAGAGAAAGGTGGATCTATGTGTATGCCTTGTAGTGATTTAACATGAGAGAGAGTTGTGAATGTTAATCCTTGCCTTTCTTTAGTTCCAATATCTATTGTAGCTTTCTCTAGTGTTAACGCTTAATATTTATGGATTGTGATAGCTAGTCCATTATCAACAATAGTTGTCTTCGGATGCCTCATGTGATTGGGATAATGAGGATGAATCTTAGATTCTTTTGATCCCATGTTGGTCCAATGTAGTTCTAGAAGTCAATAACAACATATTTAGGCAGTTGAGGCAGTTTAGCAATGATGGAATATACAATAGCCTTCACCAAACCCAAGGATCCATTCACCAAGCCAGCTGCCACCCAAAGATTTGTTGTCAACATTACCTATTGGCCAATTGCAAGCAACAATTCAACTTGAAGTTGTTCATCATTGGCGTAATCAAGTATATTTTGTTGGGAACATTCAACAACACTAATTGAAATTGGAACATTTAATTGTTGTATCATCTTCCTATTGTGCAAAGCAACCAAGCTATTAGTTCGGAATAAGTGGATAGCTTGATCAAAGTCTTGGTTTTGATTACATGCAAGCATGGCTTTTTTTTTTATTCATAAGAAGTTTCCAATCAGGGAGGGTTGCTTGGCAATTTCTAATATTCATAAGGAGCATACGAAACTATCACTGTGATTCAGATTGCCCATGCTAGCAGAAGATAGTGTCAAGCGTAACAACAATATTGGAAGTGTGCCAAAATGCCAGTGCTATGGACCAAGAACTATAGATAGGCATGTCCATAACAAGGGGTAGTTGTGCTAAGTCTCTGAAAAGTATAATAGACACACCACCGAATGGTTGCAAATGCCTGGAAGGGAATGCTTGCTACAATCAGCTATCTATTTTTAGTAGCAACTTGGGAGCCAAGAAACTCATTTCATCAATTAGTATGTACTTAATATTTTTGAAGTCTTCTTGAAATATGGTCAATGCTTTTCCTTTCAATGGATTCATATCTTTTATTGGTATATGAAGAGTAGTATGCACTGTGGAGGCACATACATTGTAAGCAGCAACACCCGTTGGTGCTAAAAAAAGCATAGGGTTCATTTTTTGACTGGATGATCATTTAATGATTTTCATATCTTGTCAATCAAGAATGACTTACCTATGCCAATAGTTCCTTGAATGATTATACGTAGCGGAGGGGATGAGGGAAAGCCAAGGTGATGTTGTTGAATGATTCTCAAAGCAAGCTCATGTCTAGGAGATAGTTGATGAGAAAGGGATGGCATTGCAAAGGAGGGGAGCGTGTCTTCAGGTGTATGTAATTTAGTTGTTGCAAAAAATTGTTCAACAATACTATGAAGATTCTCTGGAATATTGTGGTTGTCCCACCTATAGTAAAGGTCAAAGTCCCACCGACCCAAGAGTTGTAGCTGGTCAAAGCAAACATTGTTTGTTGCACCAAGTTGAGAGAGAAACTCCCATTCATATTGTTCTGTATGTGGCAAAGACTATCCACTATCAATATTGCTATCACTACCCTCATCAACTATAGGCTAGTTAGTAAGTCTATTTACATGCTAAGAAACATAGCCAGTAGCATGGAGTAGCCTCCAATTTTCTGTAATGCTTTCTCTTGTAAGCCCTATGTCAGCCTCCACTTTCTAAAAAGGTTTGTAAAGCAATAATTATGACCAAAAAAATGTTTCATACACATCAATTTGTTCCAGGGGGATGGTATTGAAAAGTGGGTAAACAATGATGATAGCAGGTTGGGAGCGAGCACACCAAGCTAGGCCTTTGCGGTTTTTGTAATATGTATAGAGTTGTGTAGAATGAATAAGGGATATTGCCTCCATTTCAGGTGGTGTGTGCATGTAGGAATGGATATAAGGACTGGCAAGGTCATCAACATTGTCAACCATTTTCAACTAATGGAATGTCTACCTACTAACATTCAAAGACAAGAAATGCCAACTTGAGATGACAAGGGGTAACTTTTGCAACATATGGCATGTTTCTTGTGCACCGATGTCATGATCAACAACCAAATTCTTCATGAAATTTTCGTATGAAAGCAATGCTTTATACCTAGATGAATTTGTATTTGCAAGCCTTTCCAAGATATCAATGTAGCTTTCATATTTTCTCTCGAACTTTGATGCATATATGGAAATGTAGTTTAGGACAATTTGTCTAGAAAATAATAGCTGGAAATCAACATTTGCTTGCCAAATTGTAAGCATCTCTAGGTTGTGGATATTAACATGGTCATCATTTCTTGTTGGTTTGTATGATTTGTTTAATTCACTATCAATTGTCAATGTTGAAGATGGTTGTGTCTTCCATGGAGCTTTGTAGCGACATCGCAAGTGTATTGAGTGCACTTGGTATTCCTTTGAACCGTGTTTAACAACTATTCATATTCCACCATTGGATCCATTGAATAAATTTGTGTAGTATTAAGCAAGCATGGGTCATCCAAGGTTGACCGGTGGATCCTTGATATTACCTACTCTAGGGCACGAGGGTTCCATGCTGAAACATAGCAATCGAAGAATTTTTGTTCCTGTTCAAGCTCATGAGGATTGGACCAATCGAGCATGTCCATATTTGGGGCATATAGGAGCCACAAGAAGCAATGCTCATTTTTTGGCCTGCGATGCTACCACTCATACCTATACCAATAGTATTTTGTGTGGAAAAGTCTCTCAATAACCTCTTCACGAAAAATAGTGAATCACAAGTGCATGTACAAGGTTGGTATGTGCGGGTTTTGCATAATGTTTTTTGTGAAGTGTGCTTGGGAGTATGGTGAATCACATTGCATTCTAGGTTCAATCACCTTATGTAGATTAGACCATTTTGTATCTGTAGAGCTCAAAGTGAAGAAAAGGGTCAGTGTACCAAGCTAGTGGATCATTCTTGCAAGCTCTTGTCAGCTCTTGGCCCAATATGAGCGAGTCCCTCATAAGGATGCACCAAAGCAAACAATATGGTTTTCTATTTGCGTATTTGGTGCATTTCAAAGCAATTGTCATAAAGCTGGAACTAACGTTGGGATTCTTTCCTCTAATTTTGTTTTCATAAAAATGGTGTTGATTGTTGGCTTTGATGTCTCATTATTAAATTATAAATGTAATATCTAAATATGATATGCCCCCCAAATCTATTATCACAATATCTCATCAAGTGGAAGGCATATTCATGTAAGTGAAATTGTATTGTTCTCAATTGTAGCAGCATTGCCATGCCAGTTGGGAACAATGTTGGAAAAGCCATACTTAATAACTCTTGTGTAATATATTCATTGATAGGGCTAGAATCTATTTCAGGCCATGGCAAGGGATTTTGAGTAGTGTCTTTAATTTGTAAGGCATCTCTAATTTCTTGCAATTCTCGAGGAGGTCTGGGCATCAATGGAATAAATGATGAGAAGTCTTGAAGGTCAGCCTCCTCATCAACAACATTTTCTATAGCTGCCATTGGTTCATTTGGGCCATGCGTCAGTTCTTCCATTATGTGCAAGAGATCAGAGATTTTAGTACTTCTAAGAGGCAACAAATTTAAAGCATGACAATCTATTGCAACATCACTATAGTACGGGTCAATCTTAATTTTATAAATTAATGCAACCATGACATTATGTTTGTCAACATAGCAATCATAGTTTATCCCTTGCACGCCAATTCTTCGCACAATGACAACTTCAAGATCATGTAGTCGACGTGGAAACAAAGTTGCAATGTAAGTAATGTCTTGTGGGAATCTTATAGTGTGCCCACTATATTTGTATTGGCCTCCTCTGGCGTGTGTTACTTGCAAAATGGGAGTAACTCTAGCTATAAGCATTTCTTCAGCTTGAGTAAGCATTACAAGGACGGCTGGCTATCACCCTGGATCCATTTTATTTGCTAGGATATATCTATGCACACCCTTTTTAGAAGCACAACACAAGCAAACAATGCTAGAACTGGATGGTTGAACTCTCATGCTAGCATAGATCTCATTGCAATTAGAACAAATTTTCAAGTTAGACAAAGCATCAATGTGCCGACAAAAGGATTGCATTGCTATGCAGAAGGGTTCACCAAACATGTTGCCTAAGCGTGGGGTTGTTGAGGATGTGGTTGGGAAGGAATGCCCAGGAAGGGGTTCTGACGGTGTACAACCAGGTATTGTAGGAGCAGTCTTAGAAGGATGGGTGCGTCTCATTGGAAAACGAGAGGAAGTTGAGGGGGAGAAATAGTCTACAAATGCTACTAGTGAGCTTTCCTACAATGGTGGTGTCCCTTGTTCAACATGCACCTCCAAGCCAACTGGGTTCATGGCACTTGGCTTTTGGAAGTACTTCACTCGCTAGTCTGCACAAATGTGGTCTTTGTGGCATGCATAATAAAGCTAGTTTCTCTCGTGCTTTTCTACCTTTCTATGGTCTACACTTGATGTGAGATTGAAACCTAAAGGACATTGCAATTCCTACAACAACAACATGCAACACAATAAAATGGTTACAAAAACTAGGTTACAGGGCAATGGCATAACTATAACGGTCAACCTATTTGACTATGCAAGAAAGTAGCAAAAGACACAATAAAACCAACATGTATACATAATTGTATGTATTCATATGCATTGTATTTAAAAGTGCTTACAAACTGGAAATAAAAAAACAAGAATGCAAGGACTCAATCTGATTGGGCTAGTGGCTAACTAAAAAGGGAATGCATTGATTGCATTACTAAATTTCCATAGGTATAGGAATTACTAGCACCACCATGCAGTGAGAAGACTTCTTTTCAGGACAACATTTTTAGTGTTAAACCATGTTGCATATACTAGTAATTTGTGAAGTATAATATGATATATAGTTTAATTCTTAAATACTATTCTAAAAAAGAAGTCTCCTCAATGCTATTAGGTCAGGGATCTCCATAAATTTGTCATGCCATCAAATATGGAATGAATGTTGCTTATTATTGGAAATATACTACCTTTTATTCTAACAGTTACTTTTAAAGCCTAGAGGGAATAATAACCAAGGCATGAGTATTGAAATTATGCATTAGATGAACATATGCAAATTTTTTGATTGCAAATGCAAAACAATCATGGAAGGGAGGGGGAATTTAGAAAATTAAAAATCCAGATGCAGAGAAAAAGTTTTTACTATGTCCCTTATTGATAATAACCAAGATAAACATATATGGTAACGTGTCTACAAATGTATATATGCATATCCAATCTTTGTTCAATATAAAGTGTCATGAATGGAAAGTACGATGCACTATTCAAGCAAGATTGTAGTGCTGATGTTGCCTATTGTTCTACATCATCCCTTCCTTCATGACACTCTCCATTGAAAATAAGTTCAAATTTTTTGTTGAACATGCATATGCACATATAAATATATATACATATAGTAGAATGAAGCCAAGCAACAATGCAATTAATCAACAACTAGGCAATGCAAAATGAAACATACTGAAGAAATACTCACTATCTACTGCACGAGTTTTACTAAGACATCACGATTAGCAATATAAATCGAATGCATATGTAGTGATCTGTTAGCTATAAAATATTGATTATTATACATGAGTAAAAATAATTGGAAATTACAAACCTGTACATTCACAAATAAATTTTCCAATAGTAATCCATCGACAAGAACCCAAGCATGTGCATATGTAAATGCATTTACAAATGTACCTATACATATGAAATATTTTCGATGGAGAGTGAAACCAATGGAAACTGCAATCAACACTTTAAGGAGGAATGTAACACACTTGCTTCCATGATTGTGCATTATACCTTCATTCGTTCCAATGACCATCTATAAAATCTCAATGTTTTCTATTGTACATGCATATATACATACACATGTACATGTAGAAATATTGCAATGAACATAAAACATGCTTGCAAGCACCAAAGAAAAAGAAAAGAAGATCTATTGTCCATCCTACCATATTGGGAATACAATCTTATTAGTCAAAATTTCTATGTACAAATAGATATACATGTGGACTACAAAACAAGAAAACAAGTCCTACTCTCCACCCTACCATATTGGGTCATGAAGCCCCATGGGCTCTCACCAAATCCCCGAGCAAGAATATAGATTGTCCATCACATTCATCAATGGTGGAAGTAATCCTTATATTCACACATACCAGACATCTGATGGTTGCAATAATTTCGTTTGAGAGCATTCAAGAAATAATCAACAGTGAATAGAAAATTTAAAATGGAAAAGAAGAGAAGGAATTCCCTCTACCCTGCCATATTGGGTCATGAAGCTCCATCATCTCTGATGGAACCCCCAAGAAAGTGGATAGATTTTCCATTAGTTCTATCTATGGTGGAAGCTATCTCTATCATGACACAACAAACAACTCCTTTTGTGATCCTTTAACAAACAAAAACCTAAAAGCTATGCTTGAAAACAATGCAAACAAATACAATGCAACATCATTGATTGGATGCATATAGAGGGACTTGTTGTTTGGAAAGGGTATGTGTAGGATCATGATGGGCCAAAAAGTGGCGATATGATGGGTTTTTGTAGGGTATGTGGCTGACGACTTTCTTTTTACCCAAAATTGATGAAACGAAAAGGGTTTTTAAAGGAGATTCTTAGCTTTCCACCAATATAAATTATGCTTTACTTTGAATTTAATAAATAATTATTATTTATTTTCTATTTGAATTACAACTAAAGTCCTGATTGATAGGTTGATTGAAAAAAAATTATAGCTTCCAAACCATATCACATTTTTTGAATCCAAAACACATGCGTCACATTCTATGTTTTTCATACTATAGGATTAAAAAAAAGAAATGCATTTCATGAATTTTTGACCAAGTTAAGGTGGTTAGACATACAAGTTTTTTTATTTTTTAAAAGTTGAAATAAAAAATTCATAATTAATTATTTACTTGGAAAAAAATTACAAAAAAATATGCATCACATTGGGACATGAGTCCTATACTTATATATAAAATATTATAAAAAAATATTAAATCATTTTATTGTGGTTAGGGTGGTAAGACATACATCTACTTCTTATTTTTTACCTGAAATTTAAGTACTATTGCATTGAAATTTCAAATTTTCACCAAAGAGATTTTTATTTATTTTTAAATAAACCTAGTAGTTTAGAAACTACAATCAATTTTCTACAAATTCTATTCTTACATATTTTTGAAATAATATAGATAACTTATTCAAAATTTTATGTCAAGTTGTCTAACTCTAATTTTTCTGAATTTTTCGCCACTTAAGGGCCTATTTTTTCCATGATGATCTTGCACATACCCGAAACATTGTTTCCTTGACATATTTTGTTTTGTGGGCATGGTTGGAATGTAGAAAAATAGTTAATGTTATGTACTCCATGTTTTTCCACCTAAAGTTAGAGAAGAACACCCAACAATGCCTTACTGAAATTTGCAAACACTTTCGGTATCTCTACTCATGTCATGATGCTCCATGACCCAATATCGAAGCATGGAGAGAAGGCCTTATTGTCTTGAATTTTATTTTATAGTTTACATGTATAGATTTCTATCCTTCTCAAATAGCATTTACAAAAAAATTCAAATTTTTTAGGTTGTGGTTAGAATCTACTAAAATAGTTTACCTTATATACTTTATCTTAGCTTGCATTGACCATTGTTTCCACTGTACACAGACCATACAACAGTAAATTTTTATGCGAAGAGGACAAGCTTCTATGAAGGTCCAAGTCCAACACCTACTGTTAAATTTTTTGTGAAGCTGGCATCAACATATTTTCTATTTTTTACATGAGGCAATGACTCAAAGAGGAATAGAAAAGTTTTGGAAATGGCAGTACTAATCAGACTGATGCACAATGTATGTGCCATATGTACAGATATCTATCTATGAAAGGAAGTACACACATGTGGATTCGATCATAACTCTTTTGAATATTACTTCACTTGTGCTTCATAGGTTGTTGCAAGCTATATTGCTTCACCTCTGATAACAAACTATTGATTATCACAAAGTATGGTAGGTTGTTGTTGACAAAAGACTATATTTTTTTTCCCGAAGAACAAATATTATTTTATCTATTTCCAACATCTTATGCCTATCATTTTGCAAGGATATGTTACTATGCTTGTTTGTCTTTAATATTTCTCTCTGCCTTGCTTTGTGCTAAAACAAATATTGTTTGGTTTATGACATCTATTCTATTGCTATGTCCGTGATGCAGAAAAATACTTAATGTTATACAAGTTACATCTCATTGCATCAGGTATTTTTTATTACTATTCTTTACACTACAAAAAAATACTCAATCTTATATGCTTTCTATTAGCTCCCATTGGGGATTGTCGATTATAGTTTTGTTGTGTGTGCTATATTGTTTCATTTTACACAAGGTGTTGTTTTTGATAAAGGAAAAATGGGTTTTACAGGGACCCGAAACCATAGAGTTTACAAACCATAGAAATATAAATCATCATAGTACCCAACAAAAAGAAGGCCGCGACAAAGAAAACAGAAAGAATAGCAACCACAAACCAAGAGCAGCCAAAAAGCCAGCTAGAATCCAACACCAAACACAACCTAAAATAACCTAATGACTTCAAAGTTTTAGCAACCTTAGCTTCAAGGTTGCACATCTCCCGGGTTACCTTCTTTAGTTTCCGGATCTCCTGAGGTGAAGAACCCACTTTTCTTTTTAGGTTTTCTCTAGTCCTTTTCGAGGGGCCTAAATCCTCCTTCTTACCTTTATCCTTCCTAGCTTCCAAGTCCACAAACAATGATCCCTAATGAATATTATCCATCTTCTCCACCATGGTACTCTTGAGATAGTAGCATTTTGTTTAACAACTTGAAGATATGGATGCTTTCCATAACAGTTTTCATAGTATCCCTAATTTTCCATTTTCCCCTTCTAGTTGTTTGACCTTGTTCTCATTATCCTTCTTTATCTTTTCCATTAGCTCAAAATTTCTTTGAAGACGTTCGACCAAGGCCCTCTTCTCATCTGTAGTCCACAAAACACCAGCAAAATTCTATGATATTCCTTTCACTTCCAAATCATCCATCTTGCCAGTGAGAGCCCTATTTTTAAAATTGAGATCCTTAATCTCATGAAACACCCATTTTATGATCCTGAAGTAGTCAACAACCCCGTTTCTAGCTATAGCCATAATATCATCAAGAAATTCCTGATCCGGCTTGAAATAGTAGTCATCAGGATTGAGATCTTTGGGGAATCTAGGTCTATTCTCTCTATCAGTGGCAAGGTAGGAGGTATAAGAGTCCTCAGTAGCATTATGATCATCAAAATTATCTTCCAGAGAATCCTCTAAATAGGAAACTATCTTATTCACATGAGGGTCCTTCTTATTACTTTTTGCCTCATGAGTCGTGCCCTTAGGGGTTTTCGCAGTGCACACTTTTTTGTTTCAAGGTTTCATCTGAGGGGTTTTCTTACTTTTCTTACTGGGGGAGGGAGAGTCTTCCTCCTGCCACTCAGTATTAGAATCTTCTTTAACTTTAGATGAGCTAGTTTCATTATCCTCTCCATCTGAGGCCGAGGCCGATAATGGGTTAGATAGGGCTGACATGTTTTTAAAATGCTCATGAATAAGCCTAATGAGACCAGTATGCAAGACCAAATTCTTTGTAGGAATCTTCCTATGTTACTCTATACTATTATTCAAGGAACATAGTAGATAGTGGGGGAAGGAAACCCTTACCTTATGCTGGAAATGATTGAGTAGGGAAAAGTGGTACCCATAAACTCTAGTAAATCTATCATCCAGGGTGATGTATTCCATGAGAATTCTGAGCACCTCCCTCCACACCATCTTAACTATCCTAGCTTCAAAATAACTAGAAGAAACTTTAGCCAGAGCCTTCCTCTCCTTATCAGTTTTGGGGAATGAAAGAACTATATTATCCAAAAATTTCATGTCACGGTAAAAATTCACTCCCTCAATTGAGAGACCAGTGATTTCCCCTATAATCTCTTCATCCACCTTAACCCTCCTTCTTGAAAGAATGATTTCACCTTTCTTCCAATATTTAGAAAAATACCCAGTGGCTTCAGGCTCAGGGCCTTGGAGCTTATCAATGAAGGGTTGCAGCCCTCCCTTCCGAATATGCCTCCAAACCTTTGAGTTCTTATGCCTCTCACCACTCGTATGCTCCACCCTTTTTCTACTTCCCCCCATTGTTGTAGTAATCTTGCTTCTAATGTTAGCAGGGAAAATGAATCAAATAGAGACATAGTAGTAGAACCAAAGCACCCACAAAATGTACCAGCCCTTTCGGCCCGTGGGATTAATTATGGCGCCACCATCTTGTCTAATAATATCACAGTTCTTGGCCTTATTCTTCATAATCATCTATAAATACGACAACTTTCCCATGTATGATATCATAGTCTATTAAGGCTCTTATGTCAACTCCCAGTTCATTGTAGTCCTACCACGTATGATTCCCATTTTGTTTAACCCCCTCATTCGCAAAAAAATATGCGATGCTATTAGCCTCCCTATAGACATGGGAAATTGTGACATTATCAAAGTTGGATAAAATAGCTTTAGCTTCCTCTATCCAACTTTTAATAGTCCATGAGGGTGGGGACTTACCTAGGAGACAATCAATAATATTTTTGGAGTCACCCTCGATCCATATATTTCTAAAGTTTAATATTTTAGCAAGGTTAATAACCTGGAAAGCTCCAATAGCTTCAGCTAAATGATTTGATTGCATGCCCAAGGTGATATCTAGAACCGCCACAAACTTACCATTATAATCTCTAATCACACCTCCACTCCCAGCCGGCCCTAGGTTTCCCTTAGCCGCCCCATCAAAATTAGCCTTTATCCATTCCCTAGGTAGGTGACTCCAGTTGATCCCTTCACGGTTCTTTTTCGCGGGTCTTGAGGCCTTAGATATATCATTTTTAATATTACAATCTTTAGCCATCTTGAGGTCATATTCCAAGCAAAATTAGCCTTTATCTTGAAGCAGAAGGTGTTGTTACGCAGGCTATATTCTTTCAATTTTTGAACAGCATGTGTTCAAAAAGGATTATTTTTTGTACAGGGTTGTTACTGTTAATTTTCGATGAGTTTCTCTTCAATATTTGAGTTTTTTGTGGGTATGTTTCCAAGAGAATAATATATACATATATATATACATAAATATACATATATATATATATATATATATATATATATATATATATATATATATATATATATACATATATATATACATATATATACACATAAATGTATGCACACACACATATATATGTATACACACACACACACATATATATATATTATTTCAATTTCCATCATGACATTATATACAAAAGGCTATACTGTTTGCTATAAAGAATATTCTTTCACTAATTCTTACCATCTTTTGGCTATTCTAATTTTGAGAACATGTACAAAATAGACTATACTGTGTGTAATCTTGAATGACTATTATTTGGTTTAAGGTTTGCACTTTGTGTCTATGGTTTTGCATGCACTTTCTAGCTGTCATCATGGATTTCTCCATTTTAGGTGGTCTCACAACTAAAAATATACTACTTTCTAAATATACTGGTTTATGAACAAAAGCTCATCCAAAGTAAATAGTAACAAATGCATAAAAAAATATGCTTGTTTCTATTCAAAAGCTTTTAGCAAAGAACAATATAGACATATGAACAACACTTTCTAGAAAATAATACAATCTAGCAAGAACACTCACAAAAATTTCACAGCCGATGAATGCACTGAACCTTCACACAAGCTTTCCCTCTTCACTGATACCCACATCGAAGAACAATATAAACATAGACAATGACACCTAACAATGCATTTTTTGAAAATTACACACCCGTGCATGTAACATATTATATAATATCTTCACAAAGATTTGTGTACAAATATATGTGTATCATGTATTTGTGTATCTAAGTATCTATGTTTGGGGATCGATGTAATTCTTTCCAATTATTTTTGTTATTGCTTCAACAATCTCTAATGTTACTGCCATGCTAGATATGGATGTCATATGGTACTTCGCTATAATGTTTGTTATGTATGCCATGGAGCTCAATCCAAAATAATCGCTTAAGAATGCTTTATTAAGAATACCCTAAACTACTCTAGTAGTTTTGTGAGTTTTAAATGCAAAGTATTATTGCAATCATTGCCAATGTTTGTAGAACATACAAGAGACCTCTGTGAGATTGTTTCATTTACAATGACCAGTTTGTCGAACACTAATCTGCATAGCAGGTGGCAGATGCATTATAACTCTGGCTAGCATATTTTGTCAATATCACATACATACACTCGACAATTTTCAGCAAGGAATCCTTTTGTGTTATTCTATTGATATACCTGAAATGAGAGTCATGAGTGATGATGGTAATCTTCTGTGAGGATGCAAGCTAGATTAAGCTCTATGTAGCTTTTGCGAGGGCGTTGTAGGTAATTTTGTGTTTTTTGAATGGACAAATGGATGCAAATGCAAAAGGAAAGTGTCACCTCTGATAATATTTTTCCCATTTTTGTTTAGGAAACTTAGTGAGAGGACATGTGTTTGAAGCAAATGGGAAGAGCTACATGTCAAAGGAACCTTTCGGGAGTGTGCTTGATTTGAGGTTCATGCACTGTACCACACCAAATTGCTTCATTTTCCACAATCTATTGTTCATTGTTTCAAATATCTTGCCTCATCAATCATTTTTGTTTTGTCTACATCACTCTGCATGGATTAGATAACACTGTGTTTTTTTCTCTTGGGCTCCATATATATGTATATATATGTGTGTGTATATATATATGCATGCATATATATGTGTGTATATATATACATACATAATCTCAACAATTTTATTCTGATGCACACATACCCACAAAATACAAAGAGGTGGGTGGGTTATAGGTTGCTTGGAATCTCAGCCTAGCCCACCAGTCCAAGCTAGTGGGCCTAGGCATGCATTGCTGTGTAAAAGGTGGTAGGCATTTTCCACGACGAGATAGGGGTCTGGCCAAATGACAAAAGAGTATAGGAGGCTAGTGAGATGTCATCAGCATTGATTGTTCTATGGTTTTTGTGTAGTGGTGATGGTGCAAGCAACATCTATTTTAATGTACATATATATATATATGTGTATATATATATGCACATATATATATATATATCTGTGCGTATATATATGCACATATATATGTCACTGCTACATGGATATCATAAATCAATGAGAAGGCCATGCTACTGTGGAGCTCCAGGCATAGGGATTTCTATGAAGCTGGTACTCTAAGTTACATTGCATTGACCATTGTTCATAATTGATCTCTTGCTTAAGCTATATCATTCCATAGAGGACACCAAAAAAATAGAGTGGTTGTATAGGAGGCTAGTGAAAATGTAATCAACATTGATTGTTGTATGTTTTATGTGTAGTGGAGAGTGTGCAAGCAACATCTATTTTAAAGTCTCTAGGAAACAAACCAAATGTTTGTGCAGCTATCGAAAACATATTTTTCGGTCTCATTCTCTAGGTTTATGGGCTCGATGTTCTCGCTATGTTTCCAGGATTCAGGGAAGAATGCATACTAGAAACAACCAGCAAGCAAGGGTGTGTTTGAAACAAGTGGGAGAAGTTGTATGCTAGTAAGATTGTTTTCCACATTGTTTCATTTGTCATTTGTGGTTCTTTGAACCCTATATTGTCTAATTTGCAACAAGGCACTATCAATTTCCTCAAATTTTGATAAGTTGAGTAAACAAGTATAGTTTTTTTGGTGCGCTTGAAATTGTTAACTTTCCATGAGCTGTTGTTGAGAACCCTACATTGTATGAATTTTTTGATAGGATTTTGTTGAGGCATAAGTAAATTTCAACTCTAGTTTATTTCCATGACTCTTTGTAGGTTTGTATTTGTGAATTTCGTTTGGTGGTTATGTTTCAAATCCAATATAATTTCCCCTGTTATGCAATCTTTTTTCATTGCTCTTATGTATCTTGCGGTATACTATCTCATCCTCAAAAGAGCTATTGTTGAAAAGTCTTTCAATTCTACTTAAGGCACTATATTTTCTGGATTTTGTTTTGTGGTTATAGTTGCAATGGAATAAAGTAGTTAACTATACACTTTGTGTTAGATTCCATTGGGCATTCTTAATTATTGTTCATTTGATTTAGCTATATGGTTTAATTCTCAAGAAGCTATTATTCAAAAGGCTCTATTGTCTCAATGTTCAATGACATTCCATTGAGAGAACAATATATTTTTGAATGGTTTTCTTACAATCAATTTTCAATGGATTTTGCTTTAAGGTCTATGTCTTTTGTGGCTGTAGATTTCTAGCAGTTTGCAACAAAAACAATATTCATCAAATACCATCTTCCTTTTCTATCTATGGTGCATCTACATTAATTAATAAAACAAGACAACCTACCCAAATTTTTTAAAACCCTTTATTATTAGCAAACAAATAGAAAAACAAAATGGTGTCAACAACACCTTCTCAAAATTAGAATAGCCAAAAAATGCCAAGAATTAATAAAATAACATTGTTCATAACAAACAATACAACCTTTTGCATACAATTTCTTGAGGGGAATAAAAATGACGTATATATGTGTGTGTGTGTGTGTGTGTGTGTGTGTGTGTGTGTGTGTGTGTGTGTGTGTGTGTGTGTTTGTAGCTAACGACTAACATGGAAGATGGGTGGATATCCCCTATTTGTGTGAACTTTGGTCAAAATTTTCGTCAGCCTTGCCATCTATTGAAGTTAGTTGAATCAACATATATGCACTTTCAAAAAAGAAACATTCTAAAGTCAGTAAAGTAACTACACAGTCTATGCCATTTACAAAAAGGAATTGTTGATTGTAGGTCTGTAACCCCAGATTATAACCAAAGAGAGAGGACGATAGCCAACAAACACCTTGCAAAGTACAATAAGGCCAATATCCTCTTGGAAAACCATCAGCCCTCTATATCACAACTTTTCCAACGCCCTAGGGGAAGGTCCCAGAGATGTGCGGAACACACTGGGAAGCTATAGAACAACTATCAACAATGCCTTATAGAAAACAACATAAACAATATAGCAGTACAAGCATGAACAAAAAGTGGGAGACTCCAACCACACAACCATGATTTCAACAAATACACATAAACTAATTTTGAAAAACCCATCACCATTCAATACATACAATAGCAATCAATAAGTTTATAACTACTACTGGACAATGTGTGGGAAATATTGCAACAAAAAGAAAGCTATATGCAACTCCAGTAAAAACAAACACACACAAATAGCTAAACAATGGCTTCTCCCAAATACCTAGGAAAGAAAGACATTAAAGCCACATAAATATGTCAAATATAAACATGCCACACTATACACTAGCAAGGCTCCAAATGCAAGTAAAGGATGTTTGCAGTTTGCTCCATGCACATGGGAAAGAACCAATGTAGGTGGCAGGAATAGAGAATAAACAAGGAACAAACTTACAAGATTTAGGCCTAACAATTGTTGGGAAGCCTCGGGAGACCTAGAGTCAACCGCCATTATTGGAGCCACTATTTGTAAAAGACAGAGCTCCAACACCATCGACTGGCCACATGTTCTATTGTGACAAGAATACAATAGCCAAACATTCAATTAAACCATCAAAATCTAACAACGTCCATTCTCAATTTTTAAATAGCAAACCTTTCTACATTCCTATTTTTTTTCTTTGCACATCTACAATATAATTAAAACAAATAATATAAGAAATGTACATTTACAGATGTCTCCATAAATAATTTTAAAAACAATCTATATTCCTCCAACATAGTCAACCTAGAACACACGCTCTCAACGAATTCGATGAACACTCGCATCAATCTTCCATATACCAAAAGAAATAAAACTTATTTATTCCATGTTTAGATAATCACCACACTAAACTCCACACTTTTTTGTTATTCTTGCAAGCCATAGCTCAGCCATAATGCAACAATTGATAAAATAATGTGTTGTAAACAACCTTTCAGAATAATGATAGTGACTACAAAACTGGTAACAACAGTCAAATCAACAATCAGATCCTAATGCACTTAATTTTTCATAGTGTCTTCTTCTTAACACTAGGGTCTCAATCTTTCCCAATGTTGCATCCATAGTATACTACATTTCAAACACTTATGCATATATACACATACATATATACATCTACATATATATACATGTATATATATACATACAAAAATCCACATACATACATACATGTATATATACATATATAGATATACATACGTCCATCCACAACACACTACATTTCAAATACACATATACATATATACACATATATATACATCTAGATATATATACATGTATATATACATATATATACATATACATACATATATATACATAAATATATATATACATACAAAAATCCACATACATACACACACATATATACATATATACATATAGATATACATATGTATATGTAGATACATATATATATATATATACAAACACACACATATATATACATACATATATATACACATATATATACATGTATATACACATATATAGATATCTATATAGATATACATACATATACACATTTGTATACATATATAGATATAGTTACACATATTCTATGCTTTGCATGTACTGGGGGACATCATATTAAAAGTTTCCCTATTAATGCCCCGAGGAACAAAATGAATGTTTGGATAATTTCCAATAAAGGCATTGTTTGGTGTCGTTCTGCTGCCATACCTGGTATGAGGGCCAAGAGGGACGACAAAAAGCTTATGTGGGGCTGCAAGCTGGATCAAGTTTTGTACAACTTCTGCGAAGGTGGGTGGAGGGTATTTTTACTTCTTTTACAGAGGAAGATGGTTTGAAATGCAAAAGAAAAGTGTCCTCTATGATAATATTTTCCTCGGGCCCCTTTTTTTAAAGGGAAGTTAGCGAGAAGATGGGCTATAAGTTTGGATGGAATTTTCGTCAGCCTCCCAAATTTTTTTGTCTCCTAATGGCTATGGGAAGTTGGCGTCCATAGTTGTTGGTTGCTTTCGGAAATAACGTTGCATGATTCAACATTAAATGTTATGTGCTTTGCATCTAGCACCAATCATGATAATAAAAGCAACCATTCAACACCTAACAAAGCTTTTAATTTTTTTCCCAACGCATTCTTTCATTTTTTGACAAAGCTATGTTGAGAAATCAATATATTTTAACTTTCATTTCCCACTCCCAATCTTTATGGCTTCCTTTTTTATTAATTGATCAATATATGTATACATATATATGTACTATATATATATAGTACATATACATACATATATATATATATATATATCTATACACGTATATGTAGTGCATATGCATATATATATATAGTATATGTACTACATATGTAGTGCATATATATATGTATATGTACTATATATATATATATATATGAAAATGTACTATATATGCACATGTGAAACCCCACAAAAAACAAGAAATCTTGATTTCTAGATTCACCAAAAACAAAAGTTGGATTAAGTTTTGTGCACCTTCTGCAAAGGTGGGTGCAAGTTATTTTGTGTTTTTAGCAAGGGAGGGTGGTTGGAAATCCAAAAGAAATATCTCGCCTGTGATAATATTTTGCCTATTTTTGTGCAGGAAAGTCGGCGAGAAGATGTTTGTTTGAAACAAGCAGAAAGAGTTGCATGTGGAAGAAACCCTCTGTGATATTATTTGATTTGTGGTTGGCGGTTATATTACTTGATTTGCTATAAGGTACTCTTGATTGTTCGAAATACCTTGTTTGATTTATGGTTCACATTTTGTGTGCGCGATTTTGCATGGATTTCATACTATGATTTTTTTGGTGGGTTTGTGTTTATGGTTTCCGTTAAACAACACCACATAAATATCACAAACCACACCTTTTGGAACCATCGATACATGAAAAAAAGAATAAGATAACCTTCAACCACCTTCACAAAAATTGCATGACATTCAACGCACTTGCAGCTTCACAAAAGATTACCTTTTGTGCTCATAGCCACCTTCAGCAAGAACATAAACCTTAGAATGACACCGAACAATACAGTAGCGATAACTACATGCACATTTTTTTTTTTCTAAGGACTTTAAAATAGATGTTACTTGCACCATCACCACTACACGGGAACCATACAACAATCAATGCTAATGACATTTTGTTGGCCTCCCCTACACTTTTGTAATTTCACTTGACTCCTCTATAATCGTGAAAAATTCCTGCCACCTTTGACATGACAATGGAGTCCCAAGTCCGACAACTTAAACTGGGAGGGTTGAAGAAAAATCTAGGCCAAACTATAACCAACATCTATATATATTTGCACACACATGTATATATATATATAAATCATTTTGACACACACATATATACATATATAGATATATACATATATATAGATATATACATATATATAGATATATACATATATATAGAGATACGCACACATATATATATACACGCACATATATATACATACACATATATACATATATACATATATACATATACACACACACACACACATATATATCTATATATATAAATAATTTTTACAAACATATATGCATATGTATATATGCATGTATATATCTATATATAGAGATATATGTATATACATATATACATACATTTGGTCGCTATGTTTGTAACAGAATTAAATTGTAGTGGATATAGAGTTTTTGTGGATTGTTATTGTATAGCTCAACCTATATTGTGGCTTTCTGCATATGGGTGGCTATAGAAAGTAATGTTGTTTGATTTGTGGCTTTCATTTTTTGTTTTGGTTGGAACAGATAAAAAAAAATTAATGTTGTTGATTCTATCTTGAAAAGTCTGTATTTTTTCAATTTCCAGGGAGATTGTGTTGAGAAAGGAGTGTTTCTTGTATGGGTTTGTTACTATCAAGCTTCATAGGGTTTGTGTTTAATGCTTGCATTTTGTGGCTATGTATCCAGCAGAATTAAATTGTAGAGGTATGGAGTTGTTGTGGATTGTTTTTGTATAGCTCGGCCTATATTGTGGCTTTCTTCATGTGGGTTTTTTTATATATATATATATATATCATTTCTCTACCTAGGTTGCTGTTGAAACCAATATTTTTTAATTTATCACTATTGATTTGTGGCTATCGTTGGAACAAAAGCAAAAATAGTTAATGCCCTGCTTCACGGTATATAATTTTATTTTTTCAAACAAAATTAAAACAATTAATTTTGTTCATTCAATGTTTGCTTAACAAATGGATTTTTCCTTGTGGCTTTTCCTAGAACACTTGAGTAAAAATACTTAATTGTATGTCTAAGGTTATATCGTTCATTTTTGGAATAGAATAAAACAATTAATGCTGCTGATTCAACATTTGGTTACATTAGGTATTATTAACTATTCTTCTTTGCTTTAGACTATTCTAGGTGTATTTTAATATCAACATATATGTGTGTGTGTGTTGTGTGTGTGTGTGTACATATATACATACATTTATATATATTTCAATTTCCCACAGGGCTATCTTTGTGGCTTGCATTTAGTTGATACGGTGGGAAAAAGAATATATATACATATATACATACATAGAGATATATATATATGCATACACATATATACATACATATACACATATACATATATACATATATATACACATATATATACACACATATATATACTTATATATTTTTGTAGGCTTTGTGCCTGATATTTTCCCTTTGTGGCGATGTTTGCAACAAAATAAAATTGTAGAGGTTGTGGAGTTTTTGTCAATTGTTATTATATAACTTGGGCTATATTCTAGCTTGCTACATGTAGGTGGCTATTGAAAGTAATGTTGTTTGATTTATGGCTATCTTTTTTTGGTCATGCTTGGAACACAATAAAATAATTAAAGTTGTTGATTCTATGTTTGGTTACAATAGGTATAATTGATTATTGTCCTTTGCCTTAGGCTATACATGGTATATTTTAATATCAATATATATATGTAACATTAAAATTCTTAATGTTATGGAGTTTTGGTTGATTCTTATTGTATAGCTCAAACTATATTGTTCCTTTTTGCATCTAGCTCCGTATTGAAACCACTGATGTTTGATTCATGCCTTTCATTTTCTGTTTATGGTTGGAACAGAGTAAAATAATTATATATATGTGTACATATATACATATATTTATATATATTTCAATTTCCAGTGGGTCTCTCTCTATGGCTGTATACATATATACACATATATGTCTATATATATATATATACACATATATATGTACATATATATTCTTGTACGGTCTGTGTTTGATATTTGCGCTTTGTGGCTATGTTTGCAATGAGATAAAATTGTAGAGGCTATGGAGTTCTTGTCGATTGTTATTGCATAGCTCAGGCTATATTGTGGCTTACTCCTTATAGGCGGCCACTGAAAGCACTGTTGTTTCATTTATGCCTTTCATTTTCTACTTATGGTTGTAACATAATAGAACAAATATATTTCACCTTTTGGTGGGTCTCTCTTTATGGCTATATACATATATACATATATGTCTATATATACATATATATTGTTGTATGATTTGTGCTTGATATTTGCACTTTATTGCTATGTTTGCAATGAGATAAAATTGTAGAGGCTATGGAGTTCTTGTTGATTCTTATTGCATAGCTGAGGTTGTACTCTGGCTTACTCCTTGCAGGTGGCCGGTGAGAGCATTGTTGTTTCACTTATGCCTTTCATTCTTTGCTTATGGTTGTAACAAAATAAAACAATTAATGTTATTCATTCTATGTTTGTTTACATTAGGTTTTATTGATTATTATTCTCCCCTTAGGCTACACAGGATATATTTTAATAGCAATATACATATGTAAGATTAAAATTGTTAAGGTTATGGAGTTTTGGTCAATTCTTATATTTCTGCATTTGGGTGGCTATTGAATCCATTGTTGTTTGATTAATGGCTTTCATTTTCTGCTTATGGATATCAATATACATATGTAAGATTAAAATTGTTAAGGTTATGGATTTTTGGTCAATTCTTATATTTCTGCATCTGGGTGGCTATTGAAACCATTATTGTTTGATTCATGGCTTTTGTTTTCTGCTTATGGCTGGAAAAAAATAAAATAATTATATATATGTGTACATATATACATATATTTATATATATTTCAATTTTTCATTGGTCTCTCTCCATCTGGGCTACCATTGCAACTAATATTGATTCATTTAGGGTTTGCATTCTCATGGTATTGTTTTGCATAAGGCATTGTTCACTGTTGTTGTTTGCGTTAGGCTAACACTATTTGATTTATGCCTTTCGTTATCTTGCTATGGTTGGAACATAATAAAATAATTAATACTATCCATGCTATGCTTAGTTACATTAGATATTATTGATTATTGTTCCATACCTTAGGTCAAGTACTTGTGTCAACTTTTCTAGGAATTTTCATCAGCCTCAACATTTTTTCCCTCTTTTTCTGGGACCGAGGTAGACTTGGTGTATGGGCTATAGTTTGGTTGGGATTTTCATCAACCCTGCCGGTATATGTATATGTATATATATACACACATATACAGATATAGTGGCAGATTGCTTATAAGTTTGCTCATAATATATATATATATATATATACACATATACATATGCCTAATATATACAGATATATATATATATACACACATTTACAGATACAGTGGCCGATAGCTTATAAGTTCGCTAGGAAATTTTCTCAGCCTCCCAATTTTTTGGCCTTCCAATTCCCATGAAAAAGGTGGTTGAAGTAGTTGTTGGTTGCTTTGGGAATAGGGTGGCATTTTCTGGGCCACGTGGATAGAGAAGGCTGCAGAAATTAAATGATGGTTCACATCAACATTAATTGATGTCTTCTTTTAATGTACTAGTGATTGTCTTAATAAGACCAACGATAAATGGAAGTGATAAATGTAACAATTTAGCCTAATGCAAACAATAGTGAATAGTCCCTTATGCAAAACAACATGGAGTACATAACATTAACTATTTTACTACATTGCAACCATCACCACAAAACAAAAGACGTGAAGGAAACAATATTGTTATCCACACTCACCCAGATGGCCAAACCCTCAAAAAACTAAAAATGACAGTGCCAAATGCATAGAGAAACATACGTGCAAAATTTGAACCATAAATCAAACAACATCACCGTGAAATAGTATTGCTATCTACACCTACTCATATATCTACCTATGGACATAGTTGTAAATATGTCTCTATTTGCATATGCATATACATAAATACACATGCATGCAATTGACATTTTTGTCCTCGTACATATGTGTGTAGATATTTGGTCACCTCTTGGATATCTATGCATATATGCATACACAATTCAAAATTTAAAACTATCTATGAGTTATTCTAAACAGAAACAAAAACACAGCTTCCAACAGTGCCTCACATACAAAACCCACAAAACACAGAAAGCTCCCAGTAACATACAGACTCAAAACCTTCACCATGAAAACACCAACCCTAAATGAATCAATATTGGTTTCAACTGTAACTCAGATGGGGTAATTCACCAAAAACATAGCACATTAACTATTTTCTAGCCATTCACACAAAACCCTCATTGTTTTGAGTTTTATTTTATAGTTTACATGTACACATTGTTATCCTTCTCAGATAGCAATTGCAAAAAAAATTCAAATCTTTTAGGGAAAACCCACAAAACACAAGAGATCTCAATTTCAAAATTCACCAAAAACACAACAAATTAACTATTTTCCAACCATTCACACATAACCAAAGCCATAAATAGAACAATCTAAACAATAGTCACCAACATGCCAAAACCCACAAAACTATATAGTCTTTCCAACATCAATCGACACAATGAAACAATATTTCTTTCAAGAATAACCCAGATGACATGCACCTCTACCCGCTTCCTTCAATAACCCCCCTTCCAGCTTGCTTCCTCTTTCCTCCATTCTTTCTCAACAACCTGCCAAACAAGACCACATAATTATCACAACCCTCAACATTTGCAACCATCAACACATGCAACAAAACAAAATATAACCTTCAACCACCTTCAAAAAAATTGCACAGTCATTTGACGCACTTGCTTCACAGAAACTTGGCCTCCGCACTCACTGCTACCTTCAACAATAACAAAAATCCTTAGAATGAAACTGAAGAATACATTATCGATAACTGGACAAACATTCATTTTGTTTTCTGAGGACTTTAAATCAGATGTTACTTGCACCATCACCACTACACAGAAACCATACAACAATCAATTCTAATGACATTTCACTGGCTTCTTCTGCACTTCAGTCATTTCGTCGAACTTCTCTATCCTCGCGCCAAATGCCTGCCACCTTTTACATGGAAATCGAGACCCAAGTCTGACACCTTAAACTGAGAGGGCTAACAAAAAAATCAACCACACTATAGCCCATTCGCCAAGTTTTCCCCGGTGTCAGAGAAGCCAGAAAATGGTGAGGCTAACAAAAATTCTGGGAAAAGTTGACACAAATAGCCTATCGGCTAATAAGATAATAATTCTTAGTATATTTTCTAAAATCATACAGGTTTTATATTTCATAAGTAATAACATAATACATTGTTTATTTTAATTGCAAATGTAGCCTATGAAGAGTAATTAGAAATAATAGAGGTGATGGAGCTCACCTAGATGTAGGTGCCGCAGAGAGATGGTCCCATGGGTTGGCCGCCTTGGTCACAATAGGCAGTCCAATAGTATTGGTTGCACCACTATAGGCTCTGATCAGAGTCATATGTAGTACAGTACAACCCATGGAGGGCTTAATTATGAATTGTGGGATTATACTGATGGTTCTTGGTGTACGTGTCACCATTAACACACATTTTGAAAGTCCGACAATAGAGCCACACACCAGCATATAGCAATCCATCTCACAACCTTGAAAGCCATGATCATATGTTCAACCAACAAGTATAATATGGACCGATTGTTGTGTTAAGGAATTCATATTGTCCTTAGAATGACTCCTATGATTCATAGCGTTAGAATTAGGGTTATTTCCAATATTTTATCATGGTGGTCGTGCAGTCCTTGGCTTATTTCTTTGGAGTCAACTGCGAGAAAAATTGGATTGTGGAATGGGACCAAGGATAAATTTAAAGTTTGATACATCCAACTTCGACTAAGGATACATGAGTGTCTTTCAAGAAGATTTCTTGTATTCTTTATGAAATCGACAATGAATTATAATTATGGGTGGGATTTTCTCTAACATATTTACAAAGAACAAACATATATAGAAAATAAAATATATCATATACTTTATATATTTGTAATAAAATATGATTAAATCACTTGCATTTTGTTATTTACACATGCTTTTACAAAATCCATATGTTTGGGAAAGAAATAAAATAAAATATACTCTTTTTCATACTCAAACTATTCCATCCATGTTGTTATCTATATTTATGGATTTCTTCATGTCCCATATTTTTTATTATTATATTTTACTGCTATGTCCCACCTTTAATTTTAATTCCGAAAAAATTCATCAATATTAATGTCATTTGTTCCCTCAATTCCTACGTTCTATGGATTTTCTTTATTTAATAATTTTCCATACAAAGATATTTTAATTTTTCCAATCAGTTTCCACCATCTAACCATAATATTTTAGTACATAAAGGAATCATACATGCCGATTAGAAAACATATCCATATCGCTAGGTACCCATCCATATTGGATAATTTTTTAAACTTAGTTATACCAAGATAGCCTAATCCTTTAGAATATCAATTTTTCGATGAAAGACATCCATAATTGGTTGGTTACATAAAAGAAACTATATATAAATCCTCAATAGTAGGAATATTTTTAACAATTAATCTTCCATTAAAAATGGAAGAAACTTATTATTGTTATGGATGTCTAATAGTTATTTTTTCCTTGTTCAAAACTCCCCTTCTAGCCTAATTTCATCATTGATAAAGGCACTATGTAAATAAATGAAAATATTTGCCTAATATCTTATTATGGATATTTGAAATATCTCACCCTAATTTGTAATATTTTCATTCCATAGGGATATATGCTTCTATACTTAATTTTAATTCATAACTTAATTAAATATTGAAATTAATTAATATATTTTCAATAAAACTCAAATAAAACAATAGCAATAAGAAATATAATATTATAAAAAATAATATAATCGTATAATAATAACTCAAACATTCAAATAATTGCTATACTCGTATAAATTGTCATACAAGAAGTAAAAAAATATTAAATAAAGAATATAACACAAAAGTGAATAATAAAGGCTACAATGTATTTGGGATTTAGAATAATTATGCTAAAACAAATTCTAATTTATTAGACTATTGAATATAGATACTAAAAATCATAGGAAAACTATAATACCTATCCTAGAGTAGTGCATAAGTAAAATATATTCTTCAAGTTGTGATCATGAAGTTGGTTTAGAAGCACATTTGTTCACCATATACTTATATGTGTATAATGGACTTAGTATGATAATATATTTATCATAATATTGATTACTAATTGTTAGAAACTAGGAAGATCTAGGAGATAAGAAACAAGCACATGAACAATGCATAAAATTTTATTTAGCTTACTATTGACAATGAGCTCAAACCCTCATTATAAAGAATGAGGATGAGCTAATACATGCCACAAGATTAGGTGGTCACATGCCATGGATTGAGGAGAGGACTCCTCATCCTACAGTGGTGGCAAGTTGCTCTGCTCAATGCAAGAGAGAGGTGTCGAGAGGGATTGGACACCTATCGAGATACATCAACATCCTTGACACCACATGGGAAATGAGTCAAGGGTCAAATCCAACACCTAACTAGGCTTAAGTTAGCTTAACTAGAGTAGAATACACTAACACCCACCCTTAAGCATAGCTTAGGTAGGTATAGAAGAAATGGGTCTTGACTACTAGCCAAATGAGGTACCCATGATGCACAATGCAAAACTCTCAAAAATGAAGAAAGATAGAAAACTTGGTGGGAAAAAACTATCCTCCAAAAAGAGAGAAAGTGAACAAGTAAAAGAAGAAGAAAGATAGGAGGACTCAAGACCCCCCAATAACTACTTCTATCACAAAAGTATAAGAGATATTCCCCACATAGGAGAGAAAGAGAGAGACTTGGAATCTCCCCATAAGATATGTTGTAGTGCACATAGATGCTCGATGAAGTATGTCAAAGAGAATCCATGAACGTTGAACCACATTTCTCCCCTTAGGAAGAAGGCGAACTACAAAAGTGTGGAAATAATTTTCCCATTCCTGATAGGAACATGCAAAAAGAAGTATAAAGGTCTTTGAATTACGCACAAGATCCAAACATGTAGATATGCCCATAATGTCTTCATAGAATGCTCAATGATCTCCAAGCCAAAGCTGATTTGTGACGAAGATTCGGGGACAGGGACCACATGGATCATAGATGTATGATGATAACTGGAACCAGAAGAATTTGATATTTTCACTATAGAAGCTAAAGTAGGCAAGGCATGAGTAAGAATATCTGAAGAAGACAAGACTGATGCAACTTCAATGAAGCTAACATAAAAAAGATGGCAAATGTCCTCAATAGTGTCATCCAAATCAACAAGATGGGATTCTATGTGTAGACATGCAAAATCGACATCATGCATCTAAATCTAACTAATTAACATCAAATTCTTCTGTTAATCAAATAAAGCAATTTATTTGATTAAATTCCTCCTTTAATTAAATAGATTAACTTTATTTAATCCTCACATACCTCTTTGATTAAATAAATCAATTTTATTTAATCAAAATCCTAACGTCCCTCTTTTAATTAAATAATTCACTTTATTTAATAAATCTCCAAAGTCATCCATTTAAATTAAATAAATTCATCTTTATTTGCTTTAACACTAGCATAATCCTCTTTGATTAAATAAATCAAATCTTTATTTAATTAAATTTAAAATCATTTTCTTCTCATTTTGATTTATTGTAATCCTAAAATCTAAGTCAAAAGTCAAAATCACCTAATCTTCACTTAAATTAATCAAACCATGATTAATCCTAAACCTAATCACTCAAATCCTCTAGATTTTGCCACTTGCACATGAAAATATATTTAATTGATTTATTAAATCCCTATTTTCTCTCAATTTGGCATCAAAGGAGAATATTCTTCCAAATTTGAAAATCCCTCCAAATGGGATTTGTCCTTCCAACAAAGCATTTAACTCCACTTACATGTCCTTGTGCTTTGAGTCAAGTGGCATTTAAGTCATTCTTTTCTCCCTCCAACAAGCCAACTTTCAAATTTGAATTTCCACCTAATAGCATTTATCATGCACAATGACCAAAATGTGCTCACCCTTCATCCTCTCACCTCTTGACAAGTGGCATTTGGCCATTGGTTGAAGATTAGTCCCACTTTCATCCATTTTGTCTCTCCTTCTCTCAATCTCATCTATAAATAAGAGGCTTTTCTTCTCATTTTGGATCCACAAGTTATGCATCTAGAATCATCCACACTCTTATGCATAAGTCCATTATTGTCATAGCATCTTCAAGGCATTCTTATTATTTAGCTTACAGTCAAGGGTTGGGAAAGTGCTACTTTTCATATCAAAATAGCACCAATCCACTATGGAATAGGTTTGAAAATGCTCCATTTGCTTTCAATTAATCTCTTTGATATGTTATTATTTTGTTGGCATTGTTTGGCATCGTTCAATATTTCATAGGAGTATTTAGTTTGCTGGTTTTTAAACTAACCCATAACAATATGTGTTGAGTTTGAAGCTATATTGTAGACTAGGGTCTCACAAAATGGTGCTAGAAGGAGGGATCTCTATTCCTATCTATTTACGTTAAATATATTACACATGAATACAAAGTCTTTATTTCTATCTTTAATCATATTTTGGTCTCTTCCATAAATCTGTCAAATATTGCATTCGCTGATACTACATTTAGGCATCATGACAAACAGTTCATGTGCTTAGTCAATGCTTTTACATTTTAATTTATATGTAGGGATTGTTCTAACACAAATTTGTCAAATCTCATAGGATAATGAAAAAAATTGAGTATCAAATATCTTTTGTCAGAATCTGCTATATGTTTTTTTTAAGTTGCATCATTGTTTACATGTTATGTTCTGTATCATAACTTATGTTCAAGCTACACTTCAGTTTGTGTAGAGGATTTTCTTAAGGACTATGGATTGTGAAAAGCAACACAGACTTACGTACGACATCAAATCACATAAATAGAACCATGGAATAAAATGGAAACAAAACATTTTTGTTTAAAATCAGTATTTGATGATATTATCTGTATTTCAATCAGAGGACTTGTTTGAGGCCCATATACTCTAATTGTAATGCACTTTAATATATGTATTGCTTAGTCAATGCTGTTACATACTTGCGTAAATACATTTATATGCTTCTTTATACATCTATCTTTATGCACCTACATACCTTCTTCATTCTGGCTCTAATACATTTTTGCAGGCAGGCAGCAAGGACATTGATCTAGGTTGTGAGATTTGGCTTTATACCTACTGATTGCATTCACTTTACACCTACTAATTGCATTGTGCATATCCTGCATCTATTATGTTCCATAGGATAACAATTCTTTTAGGCATTCTTTCAAACATTTTGTGCGCCCTCTCTATGCTTCTAGTTAACCACCTACTAATTACATTTTGCCCCATCATGATTGTTCCCGTTGTCGTCCACCCCTATTAAGGTTTCTACTTTTCTTAAAAACAAAGTGAAGTGTGCTACAAAAGCTAATGCTAATTAGTTATTTTAAACAAAGAGAGAGGGGATTCATGCATGGCTCGGTTTCCTTTTGTCGTGTCTTATTCCATTCTTAAACTATTCTATTATTAACTTTTGATAAAAATGTTAGTTCAGTGTTTATATGTGGGGATTATTTTCAGAACATTATATCTCCGAGCCATCTAAACAAACTGTATGCACACCTTCTCTACTCCCCCATAATTTTTGCATACATGTCCATTGCTTAATGTTGTGGGATTTGGCTTTACACCTGCTGATTGCATTCACTTGGAAGCTTGCCTACTAATGTCAATCAATCCTAAGATAGAAAGAACACCTTTTGTTGGCCGAAAAGTTCAACTTAGGTAAGGGTAGCAACCATGTCCTGGCCTCATTTTTGGATAAAACCTGAAGGGATCAAAATGTTTGGAGGAGCATTGAAGAATCTTTTAGTGATAAGTAGTGGGGCTCATAAGGGCTATCATTTCCTTTACAGAATAGCTGAGCGCGTAGTGTGTATAATGTGTATATATTATACACAACACAATGGCTCTTAGAACTCAAAGTGGATTAAAATTTCAAGAAACAATGCGGTCATTTTGAACACCTTATTTTAAGATTTTAAGATTTTAAGCTCCCAGATGTTTCTTGTATAAGCTTGTAGATGTTTTTGTCCAAAGCGCAGGCTGGGAGGATGCTACACGAAGGTTGTGGAACTTGGCTTTATGCCTACCAATTGAATTAGCTTGAAAGTTTCTTTATTGAAAGGAGTCTAGAGATTCAAATTAATTGACGTCAAACATGAGTGCTTCTATCATGCCTAGTTCTTTCTCATATTGACTCTGTAAGGGTCTTTGAATCTTCAAATGCTTGAATGTCCATAAAGTTTGTATGTCTGATGATTCTGCAAGATTTGTGTAAACATTATAGACAAGTTGTGTCTCTATGCAAGTTGTAAAGGGATTAATCAATTCATTTATGTCTCTAAAGCTTTGGAAGTATAACTGCATGATCTTCTTCTCGTTTTACAAAAAGAGCTTCAGAATTGTCCTTTCTTTGCTTCATTTTCCTTCAATACATCTACTAGCTCTCTCTCCAAAGCAAAGACAATTACGTACAACGTGTATTTATGTCTAATTAAATATTGATTGATGTAGCTAGATTTATGGTTTGGAGTGCTTGATTTCTGCTTGTAGCTTAAAGTTTTCGAGGGCGCGATGTCAGCATATTCAAAGCCAATTTAATGTCATAAATACATTAAATACTATATCCTTGCTATTTGGCGTCACTCATTTAAGATCTTTTTGTAGGCTAAGTCAATAAAAAATCAAATCTTTATCCACATGCATTTAATTGTTACTTCTTATCAGCCACTGTTGTTGACATGCATGACATTATTAAATGCTAGAATAGCCTGTGGTGCTCCATAGCAAGATTTCCCTTATTTCTAGAATTTAAATTTGAAAAGTGTTACACTACAGTTTCTATTCTTGAGGGGAACACATTTATATCAGGATCTTGCTGCCTTTTGAAGATTGATTTTTATTCCTAGTTTGGAGGGGTCTAAAAAATATAAAAAATTGATGGTTTATATCTTTAAAGAAGCTTTTCATGAAAAATCTAGCTTCGAATAATGTTTGCTTTAAAGTCTAAGAAAAGCAAGATTCTTGTTAATGATTTTTTTTCAAAATCATTAGTCTTTTCATTTAAAATCATTCTATTATTTGAAGATAATGCTTAAAATAAATTTAATTTAATAACTTGGTCTTCAAATGATTTGTCTTTTTATTTTGTAGGGATTTTCGTTTGCACAAGGGACTTGCGATATTGAAACATAAGGAGTAATCTTTGAAGAATCTTGGAGTTGAAGAGAATTGAACATTAAATTTGAAGTTGGCAAAGCATTTTTAAATGCTTAGAGCTTCCATTTTATGCTTTTGTTTTATGTTTTAGGCCATCTCACGTCTTTTTGGATTCTAAAAAGAACACTACAAAAGCTTTAATTTTTTCTACAAAAGGTTTAAAAAGAACTTTAGGAAAACTCACTAGATTTTGTTTAAGGTTAACAATTGGACAAACAACTCTCATCTTTCATTTTGGTGCTCTAAAAAGAATCAAATCATTGCTTTGAGGATTTAAAATGAACATGTGCATCTTTTTTTTTTGTAATCACTTACTCAAATTAATATCATCAAAATATGTATGCGCTTCTCTCACGCCTCACGATGATCTTGAGAATCAAAAGGATTTTGGTGATATTAAGTTGCATTAGTGATTGCCTCCACATTTCATTTGGGATTAAAAATTGAACAAATCTTGCGACTGTGAGTGAAACATATCGCGTGTGTTCTCTCTTTGTTTCTCAACAAAGATCAATCAAACTATGAATATGTTTGCTCACTTTTGTGTTATTTTAGAGGTCCTACCTTGTGGGAAAAATTAATCACCCAAGGGAATGACCCAACTGGGAAAATGCTAAAGCCAAGCAACTTCCAACCAGTATATAAGTGTGGGTACTTGAGGAAAGGCAAGTATCACAAGGATTATTCTGACAAGAAGGGCAACAATGGTCTCTTGCCACATGTATGGTCCCCCACGAATGGAATGCCCACATTAAAAACCCTGTTTAGAAAAGGACAAAATCCTTGATCTATTTGTTGGTGCAAGAATGGTCGTTCTAAGGTTTCCCCACACTTTTACGCCTTTTAGTAGAAATGGAAAGTATTCCATGGGAGTTTCATGGGTACTGATGCTTGGCTGCCCCATATAAGTGAGTGTCGTGGGGGGGAGCCAATGGGGTCAAGCATCCAACCATTCACTAAAATTAAGTGTAGCTAAATGGGGATTCAACAAATAATGTCATTCATATCCATAGGGTTGTGCATGTTCTTGGAAACAAAACACTTTGATTGATCGAAAAAATTGGAAAAACAAACATTCAAACATTATCATCAAATTTCAAACCCTTTAGGAAGCAAATATCTTTGAAAAGATTTAAGTTCTATTGCTTGCCCTTGGGATTCTATCCTTATAGGTTTCTAAGCATTTAAATGTATATCTCAATTTGCTTACTAAAGTCAACAATAGGAAACTTTTGCCTTGATTTCCTTGAGTTCCACATAATACACTTTGTGGGATGATAAGAAGTTAGGACATTAGACATTTAGTTTGAAAACCTAATCCAGAATTGTTTGTGGTAAAAAAGAAGTCACTAAACAAAGCTAAGAACAATTGAACCCCACACATGTGTCTCAAATTATTTCATGCAAAATCAAAATCCAAAAACCAAAGTCAAAAGCTCTTAGTCCAAAAGATCATCAAAAGCATCTCTCAATGCTCTACGAATTTAGACAAAGATTTATTTTCAACTTTTACAGGCATGCATCAAGGAATAATCCCAATTTGTATGAAATATTTTATCAACAAAATCCAAATCTTTTTCGGCAATTTGAGCATCTTTTTTAGAGTAAAGTGTGTTCTTAAAAACTAAGGTCTTGTAAACAAGATTCTTTTTAGGTACACATAGGATCAAAGTCAAGCTTCATCCATATTTCAAACATCAAACCAAGATCATCTCACCAAAAACTCTTGAAAATCTTGAAAACATCCTTTTTGCTAGACTTTTTGGAAAATCCATGAATCAAAATCCTTGAACCAAAATCCTTGAATCAAACATAAAATAATTTTGTTTGGCTAGGTATGTGTAGATGTATCCTTCTCCATATGCTTAGTTGAAATTATCATCAAGTCATCTTTGTTTGGTTAGGTGTGGGTAGATGCATCACTTACTCAAATTATCATCTTGTGAACAAGTCTATCGCATAGATAACATCCAACATCTTGGGATCTATTTGTTCATTATCCAATTCCAAAAATCAAAACAATCCAAAACCAAATCAAGGTCAAATTAAAAATCCAAAATCCAAGAAACTCCCAAAATTCTAGCACCCCCCTCAAGATATTCTAAGAGTTTAAATCATCCATATCATCCACCTTTCATACATTTCACTATCACACTATTGATCCTTAATCATCCTAGAGATTCTCTTTTTAAGCCTAAAGTTAGATCAATCTAAAGAATTAGAGATTCATCTCCCACATTCTTGAAAATTGATCCATATTTTATGGTTTAATCTAGATCTCAACACAAGAAGAGCATGGAAACCAAAAAAGAAACATCAACTTCAAGTGATTTGAGTCAAATCACCGCTGAAATAAATCCCATTGGTTCTAGCAATCTCATGATTAATCTTCCTCCATTTTCACAATACCATCAAGAGGAAGGTGTGCAAGTTGAAGATTTCACCAACAACATGCTAGGGATGACACAAGATGAGATAATTGAAATGGTTCAAAGTCCCGAAACACACAAAATCGTTGACGTCATGATAAAATTCAATCCCTCACAATACATGCTTGAATTAGCAAAACAAGGGGCTAAACTCCCTTCTGATTTTGATGTGAGCTCTATAGTGGAACAACCTCTTGGGGCCATGCCCCCAATTTCATCCACACTCCCAATCTCATCCATACCTCCATTCCAAAACATCACCCAAAGCATACCCAAAAATCACGACATCCATTGCTCCAACTCAACCTATTGTGAACAAGGGGATCTCATTTCTTAATGCACTACAAACACACCCCCTTGTGAACAACTATGATTTCGACGCAAACACCATATTGGGAAAATTCATCCCCCAAAATCCATTACACCCATACATTCTTCTCACCTTCCAGGATCCTAATCACCCATCATCATCTTTTCACACAACATCGGCATACCCGTTCAATACGCAAACCTCTCTCCCCATGACTTCGCAAGGAGGGGGTGGTCTATTTGGACTAGGGGGAATCTTTGATCCCTCTTCATCATCATCATTTGATCAAGGCAACACACCACCTATCTTCTCACCACTTCCATCTTTACCATTAACATCTACATCACCCCTTGATTTAGGGTTACCTCCCTTACCATTGCTCAATCAAAACCAAAACAACCCCCCAATCATGAATCAAGTCATCACATCAAATCCTTTGAACATGCCATCGATATCACAAAAAAATATGGAAACCATTCAAACAACCCAAGCAATCATCACACCATCAACCACACCCCAAATATCAACAATGACAGTCTCTCAAGGACTAAACACATCAATTGCACCAAGAATATGAATTGCACCAAACACATCAATCACAACATCCACCACACAAATCCCCGTCACCAATATGACATCACCCCTCATCATGACAAAAAAAAACCATCCCAAATCCGCCACCACCACTACGACCAAGAACAAACATCACCCATCAATATAGCATCATGTTGCAAGCCACACAACAAGCCTATCAAAAGGAACTTCAGCAATTCCAAGCACAACAAGCACAAAACTCACAAGTTGTACTACAAGCTGCTCAGCAAGTGCAAGCTGCTCAAGCCACACAACAAGTGCAAAAAGAATTTGATGTTGATGTTGATGTTTCAATGGTGATCCCACAATAGTGGTTTACAATTTTTGGCCAAACAGGACACTAAAATATTTTTTTTAACTAAATCTTCACTTTCGGGCACCTATAGTGGCTAAACCGTGAGGAATTTAAGGATGATGCAAATTAGAGTTTCGTGAAATTTTTTCTATAGATTCTAAATATATTTATTTCAAAAAATTTGGAATCAAATTGTAGTTCTTTTTCTATCTCCCTCGAAAACTAGTTTTTTTCTTCAGAAAATAACATTTTTAAAAAGTGACTCTCACCGTATAACGCATAATTTTTTTTTTCATGAAGGATAAAATTCTAATTCTTTGAAATTTAGTTTTTTAACTCCAATATCTCATGGTTCCACTTGGTTAGATAGTTTTTAATTGAATATTTTTTCTTTAATCAAGTTTGGAAGTTAAACCAATTACAATTCAGACAACACGATTGTATAACATGTAAGTTTTTTTCTATGTATCGAAATTCAATTTTTTTGTTGGATCAAGGACTTCAATATCTGGTGCACTCATATTTTTCAATTTGTTTTTTCGAGAAGATTCTATTTTTCTACATGTGTAGAACATAGAGCTTGATTTTCAGTGAAAACCCTACATTCACAAGAAATAAAAAATAAATATAATAATAATATTCAATTTATTTAAAATTATAATTTATGGGAAGCTTATAATAAGGACTACATACTTACAATTTTTTTTTTTTTTAAGTGAATTCATTTGATCCCCCAAAAGGTAAATCAAAAGTGGTTTTTTATCAGCATTTTGATAGGTGTAAAGGAGACTCTGTTATAGGTATGGTTTAAAACTAGCGGGGTTCTATCCAAGGGGGTTTGATCTATGGTAGTTTTATCAAACCCTCTTCAATTGGAATGCTATAAATGGAACTTTTAAAGGCTTAAATCATTATATTTTTTAAAAATATGTGATTTCAGCAAAAATAGAATCTCCCATAAATTGTAAACTAGCTTTGTGGGATCACCACACAACAAGCAGAACAGGTTGCTCAAGATCAAGCCCTATTACAACAACAACAAGCCGCCCAAGCCGCCCAAGCTGCCCAAGATGCCCAAGCAGCGCAAGCTGCCCAACAGGAACAAGCACAAGCTCAAGCCCAATACCAAGCTCAACAAACACAAGCACAAGCTGAATACCAGACACAACTGTAAGTAGCCCAACAACAAGCATATCAACAAGGCTTACACAGGCACAACAAGAAGCAACATTACTAGCCCACCAACAAGCGTTGTTGGCACAACAACAAGAAGCCCAACAATAGGCGTTGTTGGTACAACATCAATAGCAAGCTCAACAGTAGGCATTATTAGCACAACAACAACATGACCAACAACAAGCGTTGTTGATACAACAAGAAGTACAAGCATACTTGGCACAAAAAAATGTGCAAGCACCATCCACCAACACACCAACCAATCCGCCTATCCCTCCAACAATTGAACCACCGCAAAATGCCTTCATCCCACCCTCTGATCTGCAAGATGACGTAACAACACAAATCAAGTTGCTCTCGTAACAAGTGCTTGATCTTCAATCAGCGAAAACCACAAAGACACCCAACAACTTATGTCCCTATCCATTTGATAGGAGTCTTGCAATGAAACCATTCCCAAAGGATTTAAAATCCCCAAATTTGATAAATACCACGGGATGGGAAACCTTGAAGCTCACATCAGGTAATTCCAAGTACATTGCATGGAATTTGCATATGACAATACATATTTGATGAGGCTATTTCATAGAAGTTTAGCTAGCCATGCCATGGAGTGGTTCTCCCACCTTCCTCCTGGCATCAAAAATTTTCAAGAGATAGTAGATGCATTCATAAAAAAATACGCATTCAATATCGGTATGGATGTCAGTCTAGAGGAACTATCAGCTCTTAAACAAGGAAAAAATGAATCATTTGTTTCTTTCCTACAACGATGGCGATGCAAGGCCAATAGGAGCAAATGGGTCATGCCAGAAGAAGAAAATTTTTGCACCATCAGATCTCCAATCTAGAAGGAACCTTGGCATTTCATCTCAAGGTGCAAGCTATCACCACATACGACCAATTCATCTCCAAAGCGCTTAACATTGAATGAGGCCTTATTGCACGAGGGACACCCGCATATCCTGAATAGCAAAACAATCACCCATCCACCAACTATAACAAGAAACCTTAGACATGGGAAAAAAATAGAAACATTACCAACAATGGTGTTGTTGACGCCAAATTTGTCATCATTACTCTTCAACAAAACACACCAGCACCCCGACAACAACCCCAAAACAACAATCAGAACAATCGACAAGCTAACATTGTGACTCAGTAGCCAAACAATAAAATAATCAACAATGTGCATGATCAAAGGGGGCCACCCCAGTGAAACAAAAATTCCCCCAAGTGGAAGTACACATCCCTTGGGGAATTAGTTGAATCCATCATGAAGAGGCTAGTAGAGGAAAAACTCATCACAATCCCCACCTATGACAACTATCAAGAGCCCTTGGTGAAACTGTCATGGTACAATGAAAATCACCTTTGTGATTTCCACAAAATCATGGGACACACAACTGCTATTTGCATGAGGTTGAAAATCTTGATTCAAGACCTCATTGATGATAAAATCATAAATGTGGAACAACTAGTGGGAAATAAAAATCTTAAGATCTACACGAATCTGATGCCCAATCATAACAATAAAGGGAACAATAACAATTATAAGGGGAAGGGTGCATTTAAAAGTGTGTTCATCATGTATACAACCATTTCATTGTATCCCTATATGAGTATTGCACTATTATCACCATCAAAGGAGCCCAAGTTGATTGTGGAGTCACCATAAGAGGCGAAAAAATCACCATCATAGGGTCATTTCAGCCTCCTAGAGCACCCACTTCCAACCCAAGATTTGTTCCTAGTGGCTATAATGTCCTTGACCAATTGAAAAGAACCCCAAATCAGATTTGCATCATGAGTTGCTGAAGATTTCATCAGCCCACAAAAAGATCCTTGAAGAAGCATTGGCTTCATCCACCATCTCTACGGATCTTGATGCTGAATAATTCTAAGCTATGGTTGGAAACATCATTACCCCTAATCTTCTTACATTCTCTGACCAAGACTTTCCCACCCAATCATCTCACAATTGTGCACTCCATTTGGAGGTCGTAGTGCATAAGAACAAAGTCAAGAGAGTCTTGGTGGATGGAGGTGTAGGCTTAAACATCTATTCCCTCAAGCTCATAAAGAATTTGGGAATATCAGAGGATTCCATTGAAAAAGGAAAAGGCATCACAATCAAGGCTTATGATGATCAAGAAAGAGTGTCTCAGGGCACTATCCAACTCCCTATTCAATTAGGGCCAACAATTATGGAAACCACCTGTCAGGTCCTTGACCTCAATTTTTGTTATAGTATTCTCCTAGGGCTTCCGTGGATCCATGGGATGCAAGCAGTGGCATCAACCTTCCACCAATGTGTCAAGCTCGCATACCAAGGCCAAGAGGTCACTATCCATAGGCATCCCAAACCCTTTTGTTACTGCAAGAGCCTAGAAGCAAAATATTACAAAATCCCTCAAGTGCCTAAGAATGATGAAGGCCCCTCAACTCCATACATTGATCCAGCTACTCTCGCCTCCACTTCTACAACAAAGACACCTTCCATTCCCTCCATCTCTGATATTAAGGTCATTATCCAAGACAATGGGTGTGGACACTATACAATTCCAAAAAATGCTTTTGTGGTAGGAGAGTTACCACAATCTCCTAGGTCATGAGGATGACCACAATCAAATAATGCTTCCCCATCCCAAACCTTCACAACAAGCTCCTCCAACTTTAGAAGTTGGGGAGATCTTGGTCAAGAAGTAATAGAAGAGGACCCATCCCATCTCCTATACCAAGACAATAGACTAGCAACCGATATACCTATGGATGATAGCATTAAAGGATTACAAATGATGCTCACCATGGCTTATGATAGAAACTAGAGGCTTGGACAGAATGACAATGGACTCCTAGTACCCATCATTCCTGAGATGCAAATAAGAAATATTGGCCTTGGATGTACACCTTCGAGTATAACCATACGTGGCCGAAATCCCCTAGTTAAGAAGGTCAAAACTCCTCAGCAAACATCAGTCGCCCTTCAATTACCCATATCCATAGGTCTGCCTTTAGACAATTTCACATTTGACATAACCTATGTCTGCAGTAGTAGTGATGAGGAAGATGCCATAACTGACTTACCTATGCTTTTTGAGAATTCTTCTCTCCTCATGATTAGTACCTTATCTTTTGAGACCAATGACCACTAAACCCATGAAATCCACCTAGTCTACCCCCAGCTCATCGATTATAGCCAACGAGGATCGCCAATTCTGGACACTTTCAAAAATAATGAGGCACTCTCAAAATTCATGGGATTGTAGAACACGGTACCATATAGAGATCACAAGGCTGGGTTTGATATCATTCTGGACACACAAGCTTACTACGGGGAAACAATTGAATCCTTTAGTCGCAAAAGAAATTTTTTGAGAATAATCTCAAGGTCTTTGAGTGAAAACCACACTATGGTACTCTCTGCCCCTAAAATAGTAAAACAAAAGGATGTATCCAATGGTGAAAACCTCTCTAAGGCACCTGAGGATGAAGGATTCAATCTTCCTCTCAGTACTCTACATCAGGAAAGGTCAGCGGTTCTAGCTGAGAAGTGTAACCTAGTCAACTTGGGAACAGAGAAAACTCTGCATATCACATTTTATGTTGAATCATTGATGTCAGAAGAATAGGAGCTCCTAGCTGCTTTCTTAAGGGAGAGAAAGGCCAACTTTGCATGGAGCTATGCCGACATGCCTGGGCTTGATCCAGAGATTGTGGTCCACCATCTAGTAGGTTACCTTGAAGCAAAACCTATTAGAAAAAAACTCAAAAAAATGCATCCTCAAATTTCCTTGTTAGTTAAAATGGAATTAAAGAAGCTACTTGATGTAGGGTGCATATGACCAATTAACTATCTAAAGTGGGTATCAAATTTGGTTCTTGTTTCAAATCCCAATGGGGGCATCTGTATATGCAAATATTTTAGAGACCTGAACAAGGCATGTCCCAAAGATGACTTATTGCTTCCCAACATTGATATGATTGTAGATACGACTATGGGACATGAGATGCTTTCACTGATGGATGGATTCTCCACGTATAACCAAATCATGATAGCTAAAAAAGATCAACACAAAATATATTTTACTTGTCCATGGGGGACATATTGCTAGAACATGATTCCATTTGGTCTAAAGAACGCTGGAGCAACATATCAAATGGCCATGACCTTAATATTTCATGACATGATCCATAAGACTATGGAAGATTATGTCAATGACATATTGGAAAAATCTAGAAAGAGAAGGGACCACAAAGTAGCATTAAGTGCCATCTTCGACAAACTTGAGGAATACAAGGTCCACCTTAATCCAAGGAAGTGCATCTTCGACATACAATCAGGGAAGCTATTGGGATACATTGTTTCTATGAGAGGATTGAAATAGATCCTGATAAGGTAAAGGAAATCCTTGAGAAGGAGGCACCTAAGACATTGAACAGTTGAGAGGCATACAAGGTAGGCTCCAATCAATTCATTAGTTCATAGCTCAGCTAGCAGAAAAGTCAATCCCATATTCTCACCTACTCCACAAGGGGGTAGCATACAAGTGGGATGACAAGTGTGACCAGTCCTTTAACAAAATCAAAGAATATTTTCTCACACCTCTAGTGCTTATACCACCAATCCTGGGAAAGCCTTTGATCCTCTACATATCAACAACAATAGCAGCTCTCAGTGCTCTTCTAGCTCAGCATGATGAAAACATAACAAAGAGGGCCATCTACTACATCAACCGAACCATGGTAGGGCATGATTTAAATTATTCCTTCATCAAAAAAGATTGTCTAGCAGTGGTGTTTGCCTCACAAAAGTTCAAACACTACATGTTAGCACATAAAATCAAACTCATTGCCAAGATTGACCCAATCAAGTACTTTCTTTCCAAAGCGATACTCATAGGAAGGATGGCCAAGTCGGTCATGATCCTATTAGATATGACATTGAGTACGTGGAATGTAAGGCCATCAAAGGACAAGCTATTGCAGACCAACTGATAGAAGCACCAATGTATTCATAGAATCCACTAATTTTAGAGTTCCTTGATGAATCCATCTTCAACTTGAACATAGTAGACCACTCAAAGTTGCACTTTGATAGTTCCTGCACACAACATGGATCGAGAGTTGGGGTCTTTTTCATCACTCCATAGGGAGACTGCATACCAAGGTCCTACAAGTTGGAATTTCCCTACACAAAAAATATTGCAAAATATGAGGCTCTAACCATAGGACTCAAAATAGTAGTGCAATGGCATATCATGGCTCTCAAGGTATATGGGGATTCATAGCTAATAATCAATCAAGTGACTGATGAATATCAGACTAAGGATGATAAGATAACCCCATACAAGAAAATGGTGGAAAGTCTTAAGGAGTCCTTCATTGAGATCACATTCAAGTAGATACCTAGAGAAAAAAATAGAGTGATAGATGCCATGGTGAAAATTGGATCCCTATTGGATATCCCTCGCAATGTCCCAAAGCATGAATTTCAAGTAGAGCAGCTTCTCATGCCTGCATTCGAGGTACCAGAGTTAGAATTTGTGTGTGAAATAATTGGTCCCAATGATCCTTGGTACCACAATATATACACTTATCTGAGAATAGGAGTCCTACCTGTTGACTTACCCTCAAGCTTGGAAAGAACCTTTGTCAAAAATTCTTCTCATTTTGTCATCCTAGGAGAAACGCTTTACCGTAGGAGCATAGAAGGAAACCTGTTACAATGTCTAAACACTGAGGAGGCCTTGACCACCTTAACCGAGGTGCATAATGGCATATGTGGTTCACACTCAAGCAGTATGACCTTAGCCAAGAAATTGTTGAGGACAGGGTATTATTGTCCTACAATGGAAAGAGAAGCACATGACTATGTCAAAAGGTGTCTACAATGTCAACAGCATGGGGACCTCATCCATGCACCATCTCAAGAGCTCCATCCTATTGTCACACCATGGCCCTTTTCGCAGTGGGGGCCTGATCTCATTGGAAAAATCACCCCCACCTCATCTAGTGGCCACAAGTTTATCATTACCCCCACTGAATACTTCACAAAGTGGGTGGAAGCTATGCCAATGACCTACATTACTGGGAAGCAGATATCAAAGCTCATCCTAAACTATTTAATATGCCACTATGGTGTCCCACAAGCCATTATCTCAGATAATGGGACACCATTCAAAAATTAGGATGTCCATGACCTATGCAAAAAATTCAAAATCCAACATCGCTTTTCCACCCTGTATTATCCCCAAGGAAACGACCAAGCTGAGGCTACAAACAAGACCATTCTAAAAATCCTCAAGAAAATGGTCAATGAAGCTGGCCGTGATTGGCATCTCCAACTAAATCCTGCCCTCTAGGCCTATCGAACCAGCATCTACTCACCAACAAGTGCCACCCCCTTTTCCCTGGTCTATAGATAAGAAGCCATATTACCCATCGAGATCAAGCTCTCGTCAATGAGAATATCACTGCAGAATCTCATCATAGATGAGGAATATCAGGTGTCAAGACTGAATGAGTTGGAATTTCTATATGAATGATGAATGGAGGCATTGAACCATCTATAGGTGTATCAAAACTGACTCAAGTAGAACTATAATAAGAAGATCAAGAGCAGGACCTTCCAGTTCAAAGAACTTGTACTAAAGGATAACTAGAAGAATGTCCCAAACCTAAAAAACAAAGGTAAATTTGAGCCCAATTGGTTGGGACCCTTTGTCATCACAACGAGTTACAAGTCAAGGCCATATCGGTTGTCAACACCCGAAGGGGAACCTCTGCAGGAGCTCATGAATAGCTCCCATCTCAAAAAGTTATATGCCTAACCTTCCAAGGTATAAAACCAAAAATACAAAAAAATCATAAAATGTCCTGAAAAAATGGTTACCCTAATGAAAACCTGGAAAACAGGCATCATGGTGACAAAAGAAAAAAATTAGAAAAAGGATTAAAAACAATAAAGAGAAAAATCATCCTCTAGTTAAAACCACTTTGGTGGCACTTTGGGAAAGTACCTTGGTGCAAACCTGGCAAACAGGCACTTTGTGTAAATAAACACTTTCCATCCACCAGGATCCTCACGGCTTGGTCTACATCATCCATCCATTACGCTTCCACCATCCATTACATTCTATATCTCCATCCATCAACCATCCACTTCCACATCATAGCTTGGTCCTGTTATCGTGTCATGATCCCTCCTAGTACTACTCAACTCATTATCAAGGTCAGTTTGTCTTGCCTTTATCAGAGTAGTCTTTTGCTTCACACTAGGGGCATGTTCTCACTGGATCAGATTCATGTATATTCTTGAAGTCCCTAAATCAGAAAATCCAAAAACATTCATAAAATCATAAAATCCAAAAACATCAGAAAATCCAAAAACATTCATAAAACCAAGAAAATCCAAAAACATTCAAAACATTGAAAATCCAAAAAATAGGTCAAAAAGTCAAAAAGGTCAAAAAACAAAGTCATCTTATCGAACTACGAGTCTCTGAGCCTTGAACATAGGCAAGATTGATCTTTGATCATCCCCCAAGACATTTAGGTCAGTCCTTTTGGAGTCTGTCATAATAAACTGGCAATCCATCTTTTCATATCACATCAATAATCAAGTTGGTGTTAGTCAAACTATGTGGTCTCTATGTGTATAACGTAGGAAAGGAAAATTTGTTGATTAGCCTCTGAGGCCCCTAGGATAGGTCTTTAGGTTAGGTCTTTGGTCAAAATCTTAGAAAACCACAAAACATTTAAAAATTAGAAAATTCAAAACCAAAAACAACCTCAAAACATTTTGAAAACTTCAAAAACATCCAAATATTTGAAAAAATCCATCCGTCTCATCTCACTTTCACCCGCAATAAACATCACTCATAATGAATCATCGTCATCCTCAACCTTTGGTGAAACAATCAGAAACAAGTCTAGAAGGTTAAAAGTGAAAACTCAAGCATCAAGGTCTCAAGTCTAGGTCAGTATGTTAACAAGTTAGTCAACTCTTTATGTCAATAGATTATCATCCAATCAGTCCCAAATCAATCATTTGATATCGTCATGTCCTAGGATGCATCCTTTCTACAACATGGACATCAACATTAGGCATCACTGTAGTTTAGTCTTGGCTAGCGATATTGAAGAAAATTAGCTTGTTTGTTTGTTTTATCTTTGTCTTTTGACCTATCATATTGTGCTCATTTCAATGACCTCTCGATGATGTCCCAAACGAAGGGATTTAGAGAGAAAGGAATGGGGAAACGATCATGATATTTTAATCTACTATGCTTGTTGGATATTCTTGTAATATAACCTTGGTCATACGTGCTTTGTTTAGGTGTAGGGAGGATGTTTTGGATATCTTTTTGACCACATAGGAAGGCTTTCCTTTCTATGTTTTGGTCCAAGATGTTTCAAATATCTTAACTGCATTTTAAATAAGGTTCCACATGTCAGGTGTGAACAGAAGTACTCCTATATGATTGTCAAGTCAAAGTCCATCACAATAGGTGCAACGCCATCCTGGTTCTTTATACCTTGATGCATCATGCCTATGTGTGTTATCAAACATAAGGTATGTAGCCCTTTTAAAATCCCAATTCTTGATAAGCAAATCATCCACCTCTCATCATCATCTCTAATAAAGCTAGCTTGTTGAATCCTCTTGTCATCATCTCATTTCTTCTTTTTTGTGCTAACATCATGCCATCTCACTTAATCATCATCACCAGTGCATCCATCCTACATCCAAAAACTATCAACATGTTGCATATCATTCACATGCATTACATTTTCATTATTGCATAATATAGATCTGTTAGTCTAAGCATCTCATAAACAATACATTTGCATAAAACATCCATTGCATAACCATATAGACATCATCCATCTCATCCATCTCACATGCAAATGTGCATTATCATTTAAGTTGTTTAGGATAATATAGATTGGTTATTCTAAGCATCTTAAAACCATCTCATTTGCATCATCATCATAACCATCCATGCATCCATCTTGAACCTCTTTATCATGAGATCGACCCTCAAATCAAATTTTTTTTGCTCGATCTCTCGACAGGGCAATATACTAGTATACTTCTTTTCACTGGGGCATGCAAAAAAATTAGAATTTTTTTGAATTCTAATCTCGGTAGTTGATTCTTTGAACCAATACAATAGACCGGTTCATTCCTTCAAAGAGGGGAAAAATGTAGACATGCAAAATCGACATCATGCATCTAAATCTAGCTAATTAACATCAAATTCTTGTATTAATCAAATAAAGCAATTTATTCAATTAAATTCCTCCTTTAATTAAATAAATTAACTTTATTTAATCCTCACATACCTCTTTGATTAAATAAATCAATTTTATTTAATCAAAATCCTAACATCTCTCTTTTAATTAAATAATTCACTTTATTTAATTAATCTCTAATGTTATCCATTTAAATTAAATAAATTCATTTTTATTTGATTTAACACTAACATCATCCTCTTTGATTAAATAAATCAAATCTTTATTTAATTAACTATTAAATCATTTTCTTCTCATTTTGATTTATTTTAATCCTAAAATCTAAGTCAAAAGTCAAAATCACCTAATATTCACTTAAATTCATCAAACCATGATTAATCCTAATCCTGATCACTCCAATCCTCTAGATTTTTCCACTTGCACATGAAAATACATTTAATTGATTTATTAAATCCCTATTTTCTCTCAACTTGGCATCAAGGAGAATATTCTTCCAAATTTGAAAATCCCTCCAAATGGGATTTGTCCTTCCAAAAAAGCATTTAACTCCTCTTACATGTCCTTGTGTATTGAGCCAAGTGGCAATTAAGTCATTCTTTTCTCCCTCCAACAAGCCAACTTTCAAATTTGAATTTCCACCTAATAGCATTTATCATGCACAATGACCAAAATGTGCTCACCCTTCATCCTCTCACCTCTTGATAAGTGGCATTTGGCGATTGGTTCAAGATTAGTCCCACATTCATTCATTTTGCCTCTCCTCTCAATCTCATCTATGAATAAGAGGCTTTTCTTCTCATTTTGGATCCACAAATTATGCATTTGGAATCATCCACACTCTTATGCATAAGTCCATTATTGTCATAGCATCTTCAAGGCATTCTTATCATTTAGCTTGTCAAGGGTTGGGAAAGGGCTACTTTTCATATCAAAGTAGCACCAATCCACTATGGAATAGGTTTGAATATGCTCCATTTGCTATCAATTAATCTCTTTGATATGTTATTATTTTGTTGGCATTGTTTGGCATGGTCCAATATTTCATAGGAGTATTTAGTTTGCTGGTTTTTAAACTAACCCATATAACCATATGTGTTAAGTTTGAAGCTATGTTGCAAATTAGGTGCTCACACTATGAAAAGACATGAAATGTTAGGTAGATATACATCCCAAAGTGGCGGATCTGAAAAGATGATAGTAGTAGGTTGTTTTGCAGTCTTACAAAGCAGTGAAAAGATAGTGTGAGGGAGATGAGGAAAAAATTCATCCCCATGTTGAGTGCTCCCACAATATGTACACTTGACTATGCAACATGTAGACATGGTCTAAATGTGCAAAAGATCAAATGCAAAAAAGCCCCCGTGAAACTATTGAAAGAGAAACCCCCCCAGATTTTGGGACTTTATAACTTAGTGCATTTAAAAAAATAAAATTTATCAATGCATGGAGAATGAAAAACCATTAACTTTTGCAAAAAAGGGTACTCAATTTCGAGCTACCGAGCAAAAGTTCTTAAACAGTTAATTTCTTGCAAAAATGGCCTAATTTAATTAACTACACTTGAAAAGAAAAAATAAATCTATTGGAGAGGTGAATATTCCCTTCCAACCACTTGTTGGAATTTGGGTGAAGTGTAGATTACAAAGGGTTTGATTGTGAGAGGGAATTGGCCTCTTGCTAACCTGGGCCTTACCCTTCGTCTTCGACGAGCGAATACAATGTGTAACTTTATATGTTAGCATTAGAGGCTAACTTTATGTATTACAATTTAATAGTGACTATGAAAGTCACATCATCAACCTCCACATTCAATTTTTCCCAAATATCTACACCCCCCTTCTATTTTATAATTTTATTGCATGTGCTTTTTAGCATAACTAAACATGCAAAAAATTAAAAAAACAAAAAATTGTAAATAACCACACCAATAAATGACCACAGATTGTGAGGATGTTGTTTGCATTTATGATGGCACTGACAGTTATCTCAACTATAGTCGACTAATTCCAAATCAAAGTCTTATTGCTCCAATTTTGATGTCACTGAAATTTGCAAAGAGTGGTATCCTGAGTCAATTTTGAATCTTCATGAAGGAGACGTGGGTGCCTACTTGAGATCAAATGCTAGACAGAATAGGGTGCAACAAAAATTTGATGCAAGAAGGGATTTTATGCAACATGGATGGTCTCCCAATTCCAATTCGTGGCCCTTCATAGACAACTTGCACCTCAAACCAACATTTCATCACCTCTACAAAATGTGTGAAAATGAGCTACAAGAAAGTCTCTGACAACAAAATTAAACAATCAAAACTCAAATTTCCTCTACCAATGTGAATCCCACCTCTCCAAGGCATCACGAGTTTGTGAATAGAGGTTCATGTCTTCAAATTACCTTCTTGCTATGGTTTGCAAAATGCCTTTGCAGAGAGAAGCACCCATTTGTTGATGCAAATCACCTTCTAATAGAGAAAACTTGCAGCTTTGTACAGTGAAATAGCCCTCTACACAATGAAATCATTTCCTTCAATGTTGAATAGCAGGTGATTTGAGGGTCTTTGTGGGACAAAACTGAACCTTAAAAACACCATATCATAGGGATTATAACACCCACAACATAGATTCAAACCCCAACGAGCGAGGTGGATTCTTTTTACTCTCCTAAATTTTTTTACATAGAGAGCAATAAAATCTAACAAGATACAACAAATTTGTTCACTTTTTGGCTTGTATTATCTCCTCCTATGCTTTGATACCATATTAGAAACTAGGAAGATCTAGGAGATAAGAAACAAGCACATGAAGAATGCATAAAATTGTATTTATCTTACTATTGACAATGAGCTCAAACCCTCATTATAAAGAATGAGGATGAGAAAATACATACCACAAGATTAGGCAATCACATGCCATGGATTGAGGAGAGGACTCCTCATCCTCTAGTGGTGGCGAGTTGATCTCCTCAATGCAAGGGAGAGGTGTCGAGAGGGATTAGACACATCTCAAGATACCTCAACATCCTTGACACCTCATGGGAAATGAGTCAAAGGTTAACTCCAACACATAACTAGGCTTAAGTTAGCCTAACTAGAGTAGAATAAATTAACACTAATGAAGATGAATATTACAAAAAATATTTGTACAAATTCAAAGACATAAGTTAGAAAGTGCATATACAAAATTGAAAACATCAAAATAAAGTTATGAATGTGTAGATCTTTAGATAGTGTTAGTGTATTCTACTCTAGTTAGACTAAATTAAGCCTAGTTAGGTGTTGGAGTTAACCCTTGAATCATTCCCCATGAGGTGTCAAGGTTGTTGAGGTGACTTGAGAGGTGTCCAATCCCTCTTGACACCTCTCCCTTGCATAGAGGAGAGCAACTCACCACCATTGCAGGATGAGGAGTCCTCTCCCCAATCCATGGCATGTGATTGCCTATTCTTATGGCATGTGGTTGTCATCCTCATGCTTTATATTGAGGATTTGAGCTCATTAATCTTGGGTCAAATAATACAATATTCCATTGTTCTTGTGCTTCTCATTTCATCTCCTAGATCTTACTAATTTTAATATGGTATCAGAGCAGGAAGGAGATAGTGCAAGCCATAAGGTGAATAATTTCATTTTATTTTTGTTAGATTTTGTTGCTCTTTGTGTTAAAATTTGTAGGTGAGCACAAATTCAATGATTTGTGGGGGTGATTTTGATTTGTGGCATTTTGGAGGTCACGAGTTTCCTCTATTGGAGGTACAAATTTCCTTTGTTTCAGATACAAAATTCCTCTTTTTCAATTGTGATTTACTTCTGGTGGGCACAATTTACCTCTCGCTGTCATGATTTCTTGCATTTGAGGTTGTGAACACGATAGATCTCTGTGGCAAGCTACAAACAGGCTATGAAATCTCTGTGGTAGGCTATGAGAGGGTGGGAAGGGATTGCAAGGGCTCTCTTTTTGCATTTTCTGCAACCCATAAGAGCGGAAATTTCTATGCCACTTTTTGCATTTTTTCTAGCCAGTGAAAGCCATGATTTATAGGCTAAGGGTCTTATCAATGTGCAAGTGGAGGGTTTGATCCATGGCAGATTTTGATTCATCTATAGACTCCTCTCTCTAGCATTTGAAATCTCTCTACGGTTTGTTGTAATTAATTTATTTTGGTGTGCTCTTTTGTGCAATCAGTCTATTGTGTGATTTAGTTGCTCACAGGGCTCACACAATTTATGAAGAGGCTGAACCATATTCTGCTAGTTTGGCTTTTAAATGTAATTGTTTTCTCTTCTTTTTTAGGCATTTTCTAAAACTGTAAGTGCAACTGAATAATATTTGTTTATGCACAATGATATAGTGCCAAAAATCAAGGGGGGTTTATTAGAAATTCATGCACTCAACTTTTAAAGTGTCAATTTTTCGTATTTTACTTTGGGGCAATTATGCAGGGAATTTTATAATTAATGAACTGAAATAAAGTTCCAAAGGGGGTAATTATCTAGTCTAAAAATTGGAATTAGAAATCATCCATTTGTCACCAGTTTGGGAGAAGTAAACTATAAGTCTTGGTGTGATGGAATCCTAAAGCAGTGTCGATGGATTTATTTATTTTCGCATTTGTTTAGACTTATTCTTGAACCTACTGCATGTTGGCAGAAATATGTATGGGAAAGTAGAAATGTTCATGTCTTAGGATTAATTGGTTTAAGTTTTGGGGACCACACATCATGGGCTCTGTCACACATTGAGTTCCCTTGCACTCTCTGGACCACTCTATGGGAAATATATGGAGATCCCATTGAACCTCCATTCCCAAATAATCCCACTATAGACATGCTTCTCTCCCATGATAATGAGGATGATCCTTTGTATGAAAATGATACTAACTTAGAGGAACTTGATTATTGGAATAGTCTTGATTGTTTTGATGACATAGAGACATATCTTTTTGTTTCTCCTCTTTCTACACCTCCTATATTGGTAGCTATTTAGTCTCCTCCACCTACTATTTCAAAGGAGACTTTGGCTTCTCTAAAGGCTACTTCAGATTCTCTTCTGCAAGTTCACTCTTGTTCTCTTGATCAACGAGATGTCATCCTTTTAGACATTCAACATTTGTTTTCAAAGTCTCTCCTTCTTGATCATGAAGACACTATTGAGAACATTTGTCTTCTTTTCAATGTCAGCTTCATTGAAGTTGCATCAGCCTTGTCTTCTTCAGATATTCTTGCTCATGCCTTACCTACTTCAGCTTCTATAGTGACAATATTAGATTCTTATTGTTCCAATTATCATCATATATTTATGATCCTTGTGGTCCTTGTTCTCAAATCTTCGTCACACATCAGCTTTGGCTTGGAGATCATTGAGCATTCTACAAAGACATTATGGGCATCATCTAAGTCTTTGACTCTTGTGCATAGTTCAGAGACCTTTATACTTATTTTTGCATGTTCCTATCAGGAATGGGAAGATTATTTGCACACTTTTGTAGTTTTCCTTCTTCATAAGGGGATAAATGTGGTTCAACATTCATGGATTCTCTTCAGCATAATTCACCAAGCATCTATGTGCACTAAATCATATCTTATGGGGGGCTTCCAAGTCTCTCTCTTTCTCTCCTATGGGGGGAATATCTCTTGTAATTTTGTGATAGAAGTAGTTTTTGGGGGGTCTTGAGTCCTCCTATCTTTCTTATTCTTTCACTTGTACATTTTTTGCTTTCTCTCTTTTTGGAGGATAGTTTTATCCAACTGGGTTTTCTATCTTTCTCTATTTTTGAGAGTTTTGCATTGTGCATGGGTACCTCATCTAGCTAGTATCCAATACCCATTTCTTTATACCCACCTAAGCTATGCTTAAGGGGGGGTGTTAGTGTATTCTAATCTAGTTAGGCTAACTTAAGCCTAGTTAGGTGTTGGAGTTAACCCTTGACTCATTCCCCATGAGGTTCCAAGGTTGTTGAGGTGACTTGAGAGGTGTCCAATCCCTCTTGACACCTCTCCCTTACATAGAGGAGAGAAACTCACCACCACTATAGGATGAGGAGTCCTCTCCTCAATCCATGGCATGTGATTGCCTATTCTTATGGCACGTGGTTGCTCATCCTCATGCTTTATATTGAGGGTTTGAGCTCATTATTCTTTTGTTAGCTAATACAATATTCCATTGTTCTTGTGCTTGTAATTTCATCTCCTAGATCTTCCTAGAAACAATCACATGAACAATACATAAAATTGTATTTAGCTTAGTCAAGAATAATGAGCTAAAACCATCAATATAAAGCATGAGGATGAGCAACCACATGCCATAATAATAGGCAATCACATGCGATAGATTGAGGAGAGGACTCCTCATCTTGCAGTGCTGGTGAGTTGCTCTCCTCTATGGAAGGGATAGGTATCAAGAGGGATTGGACACCTCTCAAGTCACCTCAACAACCTTGACACCTCATGGGGAATGAGTCAAGGGTTAACTCCAACATCTAACTAGGCTTAATTTAGCCTAACTAGAGTAGAATACACTAACAAATATTGAGACATTAAATTATAATTTTGTGAAGTTTCTCTTTAAAACTATTTATATTTTATAACATATATGTTGGAATATTATGTTTTACATAAATAAAGTCACTTTAATGACTTGTTTATTATTGTTACCAAATAATTAGTTACTTTCTTGTTTAATAAGGTCTAGAAGATATTTTGTGGATGGTGGTGGTGTTTCTTTCTCCATTGTTCTGTGTTTTTTCTTGCATTTGACATTTATTGTGACCAACTGATTTTTATAAAAAAACATCAATAAAAGATAACATTTTTAGAAATATTTATATAGAAAAGGCCATAGATTTTTTTGAATTCCATTCCTCGAAAATATTTCCCATGTTTAATCATTTAACCCATGAAAAGACAAATAATTATTCAATTATATATGAATGGTGTTATTGCATAGTAGTAGTACATTGTTTCTACTTTCCTATGCCTTGAAAACATTTGGAAACCCTTTAACCCAATTTTTTCATTTCATAGGCATTATTTTTGAAGTAATAACCGCTTAACATTGCATTTAAAATTTATTGTGGTGTTCATGTAGTCTCTTGATTTAATATTTTTTGTGGTTGAACATAATAAAAATTCTGGTTTCCAATGTTTTGATATAAGAAGCCCTTCTAAAATGGAAAGAAAAAAAATGAGAGGGATAGTGTTTTTGCATGGAAACCCCTCTCTTTTTATCCATAAAAATTGCTTAACTCAAATGTATCATAATTTTTTAGGAAATGATCTTCCCACCATTAAGTTCACAAGAAGTTCAACCATTGATATCCTTTGGGAAATAAAAGATAATTTCTACTTTAAAATTTTAGAAATCAAAATATATAGCATTACATATTGTAAGAAGGGTTTTCTATTTCTTTTCATCATTTCCAACCTTCAACAATTAGATCCTAGTAAGAGATGAGGGAGACATAAGTAGTTAAGTTTTATTAAGGTTAAAGTGCATTAAAATATTTGAAATATTTGCTCTCCTTATACAATAAGGAGTTTGGGTAGTTTCTATGTATTGGTGAATTGTTTTGGCAACATTTTTTCAATGGGTATATTATCAATTGAAACCAGTATCTATTATTTATTTTTCATTTAAATATGGCTAAAAATGTTCTTTTATTTTTTCCATTTTTACATGATCTAGTGAGGCCTTCAAAGAATTACATGTAATATTAAATAGATAAAATGTAATATGATTATATTGGAGGTTGCATGCATCGGATTTTTGTGGTTTTTCATCATCTAAGTCAAGCTTCTAACTTAGAGATGGTGCTCTCTATGAGTAGAATAGATATTTTCTCTTTCCTTTTTTTATGATGACAAAATTGAAGAATGCATATATATTTTGAAGGGTTTTTTGAAGACAAAAAAGGATTAGGTGAACTCAATATGGATTGCTACCTAGATAGTTCTAGAGTCTATGAATTTGAGAAATTACATCCTTTTGAGTGTCATGAGACAACTCGATGGAGAAATGGATTCTTATCTAATAATTTTGTGATTTGGGACTTTAAGGAGGTGTTAATATAGGAACTCAAGACTTCACTTGACATCTACACCTTTCTAAGAGTTACGAGACATCTTGATGGAGCTAGAGTTGGTTTATAATTTTGATATTTTAAAGAAAAACCTTCTAAAGAATATGTATTTGACTGTTTCAATCAATATTTTTTGTGTGTGGAATGTAAACCTTAAGACAGAGTATTGGAATAATAAGATCTACATTAATAAATTCACCTTAGTAAATTTTATTATTATTATTATTGTTACTAAATAATTAGTTATTTTCTTGTAGGTTGGTTATTTTAGAAATTATGATGGAGATGTTTTATAAAATTCAATTCATAATGTAATACATTAAAAATCAACTCTCAATAGTACTATTATAATTTTAACTTTTATTACCATGCAAATGTAGATGCTCTTGAATTTTCCAATTATATGAAATATTATAAAGGTTGAATAAAGAATGTATAATATATTATATATATAATTTGATAATTATTGAAGCATACTACATGAAATTAATTCTCAATTTGTATTATAAATGATTTGGATAATACTTATGTAGAGATACAATTTGTACCTATTAAGGAGTGGAGATATAATACCATCTCTATAACAAGTAGACAACAAAATAACATACCTTATATTGTTATTTTGAGGTAGATTTTGTAATGAATGCAATTTGAGAATGATAAATGAATGCAATATGAGAATGATTGAATTCAAATAATAGTTATTAAAGTTAATTCATTCTTGTGTAAGAGTGGTTTATATAGAATTCAAAAAAATGAAGCCTACCTACTATTGAAAAGAATAACTAATTTTTTTATTGAATAGTTGATGAACATAGTTAAATTTACAAGTCTATCATTGAAACACTACACAAAACAGTTGATTCCAAAATAATTTAGTGCTTGATCAATTATATGTATAAATATCTTTCTATTAATATTAATATTTTTATTGTAATAATATTAATCTCTTTAAAAACATAAAGAATTTAAAATTTAAATAAATAAATAATTAAAAATTACAAATAATTTTTAAATTTAAAAAAAAATAATAATTAAATACGTTCAAAATGTAAATAGAAAATATTTTAATTATTAATAATTATTGAATATTAATTTTAAAAATATTGGCATAACCATATTATTTAGGAAAAAACGGTAGTGTTTTCAATATGAAAGGCATCATAAACATAGTATAAAGCATTTGTTTCCCTCATTCATTACCGTCTCTGTAAAGAACGCAGGATTGTTATCTATGACTAAAACATATTAAAATAATAAACAACAGAGAAACATGCATAGGCCATTATGCTGGAAAATTTTATGACAATAAAAAGCGTTCTTATTCAAAGCCACGGAGCGATAATCAAGAAGTAGCTACAGGGAACTACTGAATTGAGGAAGTAAACATAATTAAATATAAACGCAATAATAACTCTGTAACTTTGTTCTAACAGTAGACGAACTGGTAGGTTGTAAGCATATAGCCGTTAGATTTTCCTTGTCCATTTCCATCAATGGCGTTAAAAGCATCAGTTTCTAAAACCAATCCTCCGTTTTGGCACTCGTCCACAATTCGTACGGTAACTTTTTGACCCGTCGAATTTATCACCTGCCACAGTTCAAAATTAATTAATAACAAGTAATAACATAATATATATTGTTGCAGCCTATGAAGATCTATTATAAAAAATGGAGGTGAAGGAGTTCACTTGGATGCAGGTGCCGCAGAGGGAAGGTCCCATGGGCTGGCCGGCTTGGTCACAATATGCAGTCCAATAGTATTGACTGCGCCACTGCAGGGTCTGATTAGAGTCATATGTACCGCAGTAGAGCCCATCAAGGCTGTACTTACGAGCAGGAGGATCATACGGACTGCTCGTGGTGAAGGTTTCACCATTAACAGACACATTTTGAAAGTCATACAGGAGAGCCACAAAGAAGCATACAGCAATCCACCTCACAACCTTGAAGGCCATGATCATATGCTCAACCAACCAGAATAATATGGACCGATTGTTGTGTTAAGGAAGGCGATATTGTCATTCGAATGACTCCTATGATTTATAGCGTTAGAATTAGGCATTTTTCTAATAGTTTATCATGGTAGCCGTGCAGCCCTTGGCTTATTTGTTTGGATTGCGGAATGGGACCAAGGATAAATTTAAAGTTCGTTATATCCAACTCCGAGTGATGATAGGAGTGGCTTTTAAGAAGATTTTTTGTATTCTTCATGAAATTGGCAATGAACAAGAATAATGATTGGAATTTTCTCTATAAGCAAATGTTTGTTTGTTGGGTCATATCCATTTCAACCTCGTTCTTGTTTTTGTTTTGGAAACAATTTATATTAATGTAATCAATCTTAATTTGTGTAGGGTATGCAATGGACGTAAGTTCACGGTTTCTCCTTTTCTATAAAATTTAATATATTCTATTTGCAAACTGAAAGTATCAACTGGTAAGGATAAAAATATAAATTTATTCATGTTTTTGAGTAGGGGAGAAACAGGTTTTGAATGGACCCGAAACCATCAGGTTTTGAAGGGACCCAAAACCCAAACAAGGGTGGACAAGCTGCCTAAAGAGAAAACAATAAAGCCCAGCAGCGAAACAAAGACAACCAGCAGCCGAAATCGGTTGTCCAATATAGAACCAAGATACTACATGGATCTTGAACCCATTGGTTTTGATGGAACCAACAACCCAATACAACCAAGTTTTGGAAGGGACCTTAAACCTAAGAGAAAATCCTACAACAACTAGGTGATAGCATACCAGTCGCTCAGGAAGATTAGTCTCTCCATACCACTAGCAGAAACAACTAAGTTATAGGTTTGCAGAAGCAGAGCCCCAAAGGTAGACAAAATCTTTCCCAGCAACATACCCTCTCCACCTCTATAGGAGAGATCATCACGAGAGCTCGAGGCTCCAAGCATGTTCCATAGAAACCAATTGCTCACTCCACCTCTATAGGAGACAAGACCAAGCTCATCCAACCCACCATAGCCACAACATCCCAGCACACCAACATTCCACCTCAATAGAAATGGGATCCCCCTCAGTGGGAAAAGTCCGAAGAGACCTTCATCCGTAGAATACACCTCAACCCAAGAGGGAGAGGACTTCAACTGCAAAGGAGAGGCCTTCACCTCAAAAGAAGACCTAGTATTCAGAGAGAATGGAGAGATTGCATTGAGAAGAAGGACCTTAGCAAGTAACATCAACAACAACATCTAGGTCTTGAAAATTATCTATGAAAACCACCCAACCCTCAACACCTTCAACATAGAACAAAGTTGATATAGCACCAAATCCATACCCACAGAAGGGTCCAGCCAAAGCACCAACCACCAAACACCATCAAAGACCAACAAGGCACAGGGGGGAAATCTTTGAACAAGGGATGAAGAAAGACACCTGCTCTCAACAAGAAAAACCCCCGATAACACCAGCGCAGGTGCACACCAAACACAACAATTAGTCCATATTATTATGGTTGGTTGAGCATATGGTCATGGCTTTCAAGGTTGTGAGGTGGATTGCTATATGCTTTTGTGTGGCTCTCCTGTCTAACTATCAAAATGTATCTGTTAATGGTGAAACCTTCACCACGAGCAGTATGTATGATCCTCCTTCTTGTAAATATAGCCTTGATGGGCTCTACTGTTGTACATATGACTCTAATCAAACCTTGCATTGGCGCAGTCAATACTATTGGACTGCATATTGTGACCAAGCATATTGTGGTGCAGTTAATTAAATAAATAAATATAATAAGAAAATAATTTATTTCATTTAATAAAAAAATTAGGATTGATAGTTGTAATAAATATATAAAAAATAATTTGATAGATAATGATGTTTAGTTGTAGAAGTGATGACAAAGAAATATTGGGAAAGTCATGTTGAATGCAATTGTCACTGTTTAGAAACTAATATCCTTAGTTTAAGGAATTCATAAAAAAAAATTCAATGTTAGTAATTTGTATGGTTCAATCTGGGTGCTATGGAGTTAATATTAAATAAAATAGATTCAATCTAATGTAGATAATTGATTTATGACATGTGGGAATGATCTAATAGAATGTTCACTTGAAAAGTTGTTCATGTGTACTTTCTCAATAACTATGTTTATTTAGGTGGTATCTAAGGACACCACTTAGAAGTTTGACAACTCATATAGTGAAAGAGCAACCCCCTCTTTGGATCTAGCTTCTCCAAAAATAGTTGAAATCTCATATTAAATTCACTCTCTCAAATGCGAACAATAACAAGATAGGTTGTTTAGAACTTCATGCTATGCATTTCACTTCCTACAAAGAAAATGTCCCCTTCAAATATGCATCAAAACTTCCTAGTGAAAATCTTGATGATATCATCAATAGAAATAACATGAATGCACTCACCATACTTTAACATCAGACATCAGAACATTGATGAACATAAACCACATCTCTCAAACAAATCCTCACATTTGAATGCACAACCTTGTTCCTTCTAGTCTCATCTTCTAAATAAATTAGATTATATCCTCCCTCTTGTTTCCCTTAATAAGGATTATTTCTGTACGAAACAATTGTAATTTTTCCATGGTTTCTAAATGCAACCGAACAACCAAGTTATCATTGTTAACGGCTTCACTCACAACTAATTGACTCGTTGCCTTCTGTGTCAATACAGTATTTGTCTTTATCTTCATACTTGCAAGAGTAGACATTGTGTGAGATGCAATACGGTTGGGGGCTTTCTGCACTTCAATGAAACACATTTTACAATTTCCTACAATGGAAAGATTATGATGAAAAAAAAAATCTCTTATCAACCATTAATAATGCCTCTATAGATGTCTTCAAGCATAATGACTCAATATATCCTTTCTTGTCATGAAATAATCAAAATATTAAAAAATAAAAATAAACTGTGTACCTACATATTGCCAAAAAAATAGACCATGCACCCATAGAACTGCTCACAAAATCCACAATAGTCTTATTGAATGTTTGTCTGGTAAAGCAAAATTTCTTAGTGTTGACCGCACCGGGAATCCAAATTACACGGATGAAAATAATATAGAAAGATGTCGGTCGAAAAGCAGAAATAAGAAAGACTAGTCTTCCAGTATATCGGCAAAGCCTTCAAGTCTTCCCACAGCCTCTCAAAAATTCTTGCTAGTAACTACCCATCACCCCAAACGTGCCTCAATGCTCTTACACCAGTCTACACATTTTCTTTTCTGTAACTTTCTCCGATTATCTTCCATAAATTCATTTCATTTTGACCGCCATGACAGTCTATCACGTTGGTCTCCCTCAAACACCATAAGCTCTTATTTTCACCATTTAAGAAGCACAAAATATGTGTCGCTCTGATACCAAATGAAGGTGAATAGTTGATTGATATTATTGAAATGTAGGAGGAGATTTGTACATGAAGGATTACAATTAAGGAATAACTGTAATTTTGTAACTGCATAGTAACTATAATTGAATCTTTGCATAGCATAATCTAACAATGTAATATTTATGTTAACATATTAAAGAACTCACATATATACAAAGTAAAATAGATCATATATTTAATAGATTTGTAGTAAAATTTGATTAAATTATTTACATTAATTATTTACAACTACATCAACAGTGGTATGGTGTGATGGTTAAGTTGTTGTTGTGTTGTTGTTGTCATCAAGTTTCAAACCCTTTTGGGGTGTGTTTGTTGAGTGTTTATGTTGGGGATGAGGTCCCCAATTTATGACCTCACCGGTTCATAACTCGAGTCAAAAAATGTTTACCCTATAAAGAAAAAATATTTACAAATACTTTTAAAAAATCCACCTACTTAAGAAAGAAGTTAAATACAATATATTCTTCATCCTATTTTGAGGATACATTCCTAGAGGTTAAAATTCATCATTAAATTCATTATCATTCAAATTTTTTCATCCATGCCATTCCCATATTTGTGATTATTATATTTTACTGCCATGTCCCACCTTTAATTTCCATTCCAAAAAATTTCATTAACATTAATGTCATTTGTTCACTCAATTCCCACCTTCTATGCATTGCACTTATTCAATAATTTTGCATCCAAAGTTATTTTATGTTTTCCAATTGATTTCCACCATATAACCATAATTTTTTAGTACGTAAAGAAATAATACATGTCTTAGAAAACATATACTTATTTCTACCCATCCATATTGGAGAATGTTTTTAACATAGTTATACCAAAATAGTTTTATCGTTTGAAATATCAAATTTTGGATGAAACACATGATTACTTGGTTGGTTACATAAAAAAATCTATATATAAATCCTCAATAGTAGTAATATTTTCTTACAAGGAGGAAACTTATTATTATTGCTGCCCAATATTTATTTTATCCTTGGTCAAAAGCCACCTTCTCACCTAATTTCATCATTGATAAAGGGACTATGTAAATAATTCAAAATATTCTCCTAATATCTTATCATGGACATTCAAAATATCTCACTCTAATTTATAACATTTTCCTTCCATACAGGTATATATGCTTCTATGCCTAATTTTAATGTATAACATAATTAAATATTGAAATAAATTAATATCTTATCAATAAAAATCAAATATAACAAAAGAACCCAAAACTATATGATTATAAAAATTATTATAATAGTAATAATAATCCAAAGTTTTGTAGATTTATAAGAACAAATAAATTAATATATTCATAATATTATATAATAAATAACATCAATATGTCACATAATCACATTGCTATTAAGTATTGTAAAAGAGGTCAAAAATATGGAATCAAAATTCTAACACAAAATTGAATCATAAAGGCTACAATTCATTTGGGCTTTAAAATATTTATGCTAAATAAAATTTCTAATATATTATAATATTGAAGATAGATAACATAAATGATAATGGTAACAGTTGAATGCAGGGGATGTGATGGCGTTGAGTGGTATGTGCGCAATCTTGGGCGTCCGAGCCCTAGCTTGTTTCTTTGTAGTCTTTGTTCGCAAGGGTTTGGAGTGCACTCAGGGGCCGTGGGGGGCCTGGTTTCCCTTTCTTGCTTAGTTTTGTATCTTCATTGTTTTTTTTGTTCCAACGTGGTGGCATGACGGGTGGAAGGGTTTTTGTTTCACACCTTCCTAGTTTCATCTTGTTCATCGGTTTATTCCTCGTTGGAGCTTTTATTGGTGCTTGGTGGTTGTGCGTGAGTAGTTCGTGGGTGGGTACCATTTGACCCATTGTTTGGTTGAAGGTCTCTCGTGCTCTCAAGGCAAGTTGTTTGTTGATTTTGTGGTCTTTGTGTCTCCCTACTCTGGGTTTGGGGTGCCACTCCATGGGCTTGGTGTGGCTTGTGCAAGCGTGTGTGGTGAGTTGGAGGTTTTCTTTCCTCTCACGGGCCTTTGCATGCATGCCCGCCTTGCATCTTGAGCCGGCCTTAGGTTTTGTGGGGGTGTTTCAGGTTTAATTTTTGTGTGTGGAGTCCATGGCTTTGAATGTGCCTTCAAAAAATTTGACAGGGGTTGTTGGGATGATGGAGAATGGGGATAGGGTTCCCAATCCATCTTCTCCTGGTGTGAGCTTTGTTATATCTAGTGGTTTCAAACTACAAAACACAAACGGGAATTTAGAGAGGGCCCATGTTCGCCCGATGTTAGTTATTCAAAAGGAGGAGGTGGAAGATGATTTAGAATATTATAGTAAGTATGTTTTGATCTACAAGTTTATGGGGATGAGGGTTTCTCTTCATTTTCTAGATACTTGGATCTAGAAGACATGGAATCTAGAGGGAGACTTTGATGTTTTGTTGGCTACAAATAATTTCTTTTTGGAGGATTTTTTGGTGTATCTATGATTGGAATAAGGTGTTTGAAGGTGGGCCTTATTTTTATAATCAAGTTGGTCTATTCATAAAACCATGGAATCCAGGTTTCAACTCAGTAGAGGAGTTTCCCTCTAGGGTTCTAGTTTGGGTGTGTTTTCCAAGGTTTTCGCTTGAGTGTTGGAGAAGAGTGATTCTGCAATTGATTGCTGTGCTGCTGGGGAATCCTTTTGGATCTTCTCAAAAAACCTTGGATAAGAGGATCTTCTTTTATGCACAAGTATGTGTTGAAATTGATTTGAGTCAGTCTTTTCCAGATTCAATTGATTTGACTATTGGTTCTAGCTCCTAGACTCAACCGTTGGATTATGAGACATTACCTTTCACATGTCGGTTGTGTCACAAGTATGGTAATCTTCAGCGGAGGTGTCCTCATGCTTCGAGTGCTAGGGGAAAGTAATGTGAATTCTCAATCTAATCCAAGAGTGGAGAAGGGTAAACCTCTTCTACAAGGGGTGACAGCGGATAAACATGGTTTTGTTCCGGTTAAGTCTCGCAATCATGGGTGAGGTCAAAAGAGATCTATTATGGATAGACAAGAAGGTGAAAACTTCAATAGATTTTAGGCTTTCGATGAGTTAGTTTAGGAGGAGAGGCTTCAAACAAACATGCAGCTATAGGTTGGCTCTTATACTAAGGAGTTGCCTGAGGTGCAGCCTTCAGAGGTTTCCAGGATGGATCAGGTTGTTCTTTAGGGTCCTCAGATGATTTCGGGTTTACTTCCCCTGGCTCAAATTTTGGGTGAAGATGGTGGGGTGAATGTTGATTCTAGGGGATCCTCTAGTGCTGGTGGAATTATTGTAGAGATATGAGGCAGTTATGATTTAAGGAAAAATAAGTCTCCTTCCTCTGCCCTAGGTTTGTAGCAAAAGCCTCTCAAGAAGGGGGCTTTAAACAGGCCTTCTAAGGTTGGTCATAAGAAGGATCAGGAAAAGGTGAAGTTGGCTGGTGAGACTTTGGTTAAGGTGGGTTCGGTGAAGAATTTAGATTCTCACATCTCCCAACCTCAGTGATGATTGTGCTATCTTGGAATGTGAGGGGTATGAATAGCATCCCTCGACAAAACACCATTCAAGATTTGATTCTTATTCACTCTCCTGATGTGGTCTTCCTTCAGGAAACTAAGTTATTGGTTGATAGTATGTTGTGTGTGGCTTCAAAGATTTGGGGTTGCGGGAAATGTCAATGTGTGGTCTAGCTTTTGGTAACTTTAGTAGTGTGGCCTGTTTATGGGATCCTCTAAAATTTAATCCAATTTGGTGGCTCTCCTGCCAAGGCTTGATTTATTATGTTGCTTCTCATCTTGAGTCTGGGAAGCAAGTTATTTTATCTTATATTTATGCTTCGATTTTTTCAAGGTAAAGTTCGGTTGTGGAAGCATGTTAGTTATCTGAGGTCTTTGGACCCTTATCTGCCTTGGATCTTGGCTGGAGATTTCAATGTTGTCATTTCTCTGGAGGAAAAGAGGGGAGGTAATGCTTTCCTGGAGCCTTCCTCAAGGCTTTTGTAGGATAATGTGGCTCAATGGCGGTTGATTGACATTAAGCCAACTAATGGTGTATTTAATTGGAGTAATAGGAGAAATTGTGGAGATGCAACTATTTCTAAAAGGCTAGATAGGTTTTTGGTGTCCAATTTTTGGGTGGGGGAAAAGTGAATGGCTAGCTCTAAGATTTTGGATGGGCAGGGCTTAGATCATAGGCCAATGAAGTTTACGGTTGAGTGTCTCTAATGGAGTGTTAGGAAATCTTTCAAGTTCCAACTTATGTGGCTCAGGGATGAGTCTCTTCATGATCTAATTCCTGGTTGGTGGTGCCTTGGGAAACCTGCTTATGGCATGACTATGTATTCTTTCTCCAAGAGGCTTCAGTATGTTAAATATAGGTTGAAACAATGGAATCGACAACAATTTGGTAATATGTTTCATACTAAATAGAATGCCCAAGATAGCTTGGACCTAATCACTAAGAAGATTTGAGACCATGGCCTTACTGAGGAGCTTCATTTGCTTGAAGTTGTCATTGTTAAGGAGGTTGAGGAATGGGAGTTAAGGGAAGAATTTTTTTGGAAGTAGTAGTCCTATATTGAATGGCTTCAGGCTGGTGATCGAAATTCTTCTTTCTTTCACAATTTTGTTAAGGCTCATAGACAAGGTAATGTTATTCCTTCTCTCTTGACATTGGACAAGGAGATTTTGACCTCTACTTCTATTTCTATTGAATGTGTTTGGTATTTTTCTGCTTTATTTTATGAGGATTCGCCTCTTGCAGTGGGGGATGAAGCTAAGATCTTGAACTGTATCTTGTAGTTGGTTTCTAATGAAATGAATGAATATTTGCTTTCTCCTATTACCTTGTCAGAGCTTAAGAGTATTGTGTTTCAGATGAAGAAAGGTAAAGCCCCTGGGCCTGATGGATTCCCACCTGAATTTTTTCAAGAATTTTGGGAAGTGATTAAGTTGGATCTCTTGGAGATTGTTCAAGAATCCCTTATGAGCAAGAAAATGTTGAATTCTCTAAATGAAATTTTTTTATCTCTCATTCTAAAGGAGGGGGATAATTCTCTAGATGTTTTCCACCCAATTGTGTACTATGCAATAATCTTTATAAGATCATCACAAAGTTTATTACTGAAAGGATGAAACCTTGGCTAGGAGGATTAATCTTAGAGGAGTAGGGGGGTTTTCTTGGTGGCAGACTGATTATGGATGGTTTCATTATTGCTACAAAGACCATTAATTCTATGGAGTCTTCTAAGGAAAAATCTATGTTTATCAAGTTGGATATGGTGAAAGTGTATGATCGGGTTAAATGGAACTTTTTATTTAGGATTCTTGGAGTGTTTGGCTTTGTTGGTGGTTGGATTGATTAGGTTAAGAGTTGTGTTACTTATTCCTCCTTTTTTCTGTGCTATTTAATGGTATGCCTACAGAGCTATTTGGTGCATCTAGAGGACTCAGACAAGGGGATCCTTTATCTCCTTACTTTTTCATCTTACTTGCAGAAGGATTGGGGAGTTTTATTCATTCTTAGGTTGCAAATGTATTCATTCAGGGTTGCACCTGGGGAAATGATATTCCCCCTCAATCTCATATTTAGTTTGTGGATGATACTACTTTGATGGGTAGGGTGAAGGTTGAGGAGTCTATTAGATGGCGTAGTGTGTTGGACTACTATCTGGCAGCTTTAGCGCAACACATTAATTAGGGCAAGTCCTTCATTTATTTCTTTCATACTCCTAAGGATATTCAAAGGAGAATATTTGGCATTGTCCATTTTCATATTGGTTCACTCCCTTTTGTTTATCTTGGGATTCCTCTTGCTATTATTTCACTTCCCAAAAGGTTTTGGAAAGTGATTTTTGTTAATTTTTTGACTTTGGTCAGTCATTGGACGTGCAAATGGCTTTCTTCAACTTGTAGAGTGACTCTTCTAAAATCAATGGTTTTGGCTCTCCCTCTATACAGATGCTTTGTTCTCTCAGTTCCCTCCCTCTTTATCAAGGATTTTGAGAGGTTTTCTCGTTAGTTCCTATGGTCTGGTACTCTTCATAGAAAGTGGAGTTTGGTGAAGTGGGATTCTATTTTCAGGCTGGAGCAAGAAGGTAGCCTTGGTCTTCATCAGAATTATATGAATGAGCGGGCCTTGGCAGCTAAGTTGTATTGGCATTGGTGTTCCCAACAACATTTTTTGTGGGTTAAAATCCTTACTTTCTAGTATTTGGGTGTGGTGGAGAGTGCTGAGGTTGCTAGATTTAGTATGGAGGGGAAGGGTTCTATGATTTGGGGTTTGCTCAAGAGGGGTGCCAATCTTATTAAACAGGGGTTGTTCTCGATTTATAATGATGGTAGTGATGCTCTTTTCTATCATCATGCTTGGGATGGGTATCCACCTATGCCATAGAAAAAACTTCCCTTTGCTTGACATGGGATTAAATCATGATTAATTGGACTTAATAAGGCCTTAATCTAGTGTTGTGAGGCATTTTATGTGTCCACAATAGGCCTTAGACCCTTGAAAACTAAATAAAATTCAAATAACGATGTCTTGTGAAAGTGTTGTGAAGTGTTGTAAGGAATTTTTACATTCTTCTAGACTCTATCTATTATAATTCATCTAAATATCACATTTTCATCCCTAATCAAGTCCTATTTTGAAGTGTTGTAAACTCTTCTAACAAGATTTCATGCTTTTCTAGGCACATCTTCACTATTTATCCCTTTCTCATGCTTTATTTGACCACTTTATGCCCTTATAAGCCTTAATTAAGTGTATTTTTGAATGTAAGCCTGACAAACAACATTAAATGCTAGATAATTCCTGACAATTGTTTTCATGTCCTAAGTGGGACCCATTCGCCATGGGTGGCGAATGAGTCCCTCCGGGCATAAATTTCAGCATTAGCAGCATTCCAAAAGTCATTACCAATTCTCATCCATACCTCAGGTGCACACTTTCAATCTGATTCATTTTTGTTGTAGTTTTCCATTTGTTTTTAGGTGATTTTGTATTACACAATGTGTTTTCAAACAAATTGTTTTCCTTTAGTTTTTGTTCACTAGCCAATTAATCATATTAGTTCCTTGCATTTAAACATTGCATCTAGGCACTTTGCATCCTATTCCATCCATATCACATTAATATTTGAATGTAAACATAAGTCATGTTTGGACCCGTCTTTCTCCTTTTAGGTGAAAAATCCTAGAAGTGTTAGAAAGAAAGTAGGTCCCAAAAATCTATATTTCACCACCCACTTTTTCTTCTCATTCTCACCTGCAATAATTATTCCAAGTTTTCATGGATGTGGGTTGGTGTCATGTGGCTAATTTTAAATCACATCAATCCTTGGGTCAGATTATTATGTCTGGGTGGAAGGATCCTTTAGAGTGGCCTCCTAATAGTGTTGTGGAGGGTTGTAAAGAGATTGCTAGGATATTATCAGACCGTGGTTGCAATTCTCTTTCTAGGATATGTTTTCTTGGGGTTCTTATCCAAAAGGAAAAAATTTAGTTACTTTTGGTTATCAGGTCTTGGATAGGTAGGTATTTGGGAGCTCTGAGGTCTCTTGGTGGAAGCATGTTTGGAATAAGTTTGCTTTGCCTAAGTGTAATTTTTTGCTTGGTTGGTGGTTAAAGGTAAGTGTCTTACTTGGGAGAATATTTGGAAGCAAGGATTCTAGGGCCCTTCCATGTGTGTTATGTGTGTTAAGCATGAAGAATGCCTCCCGCATCTCTTCTCTCAATTCTCTTTTGTGAAAGCTATTTGGCATCTTTGGTGGAAAAAGAAAGATACAACATTACAGTCCACAAAAAACAAAAAGGTTGGCCAACAGAAAAAACAAGAGAAGAT
>VDFB02085037.1:0-27648 GCA_007258455.2 Sequoia sempervirens | reverse complement strand
CCTGCGAAAACTTAACTCAAAGAAAGATTAAATGCAAGACCCGTATGTGGGTCCCACCGGGCGTGCCAGAAATGTATACCTTGATATTTTATGCTACTCTAAATGTGTGAATCTAACTAAGAAACATGAAAGACAAAACACCAAGGACACCTCAAGATTAGCCAAAAGAGAGTTAGAATAAGAAAGGAAATAGATAAACAAAATAGGACAATATCACCTTCCTTGTTGTTGGTTGCTCCTTGATTAGCCTTCGATTTGAATAGCTTGTGTGCTCCTTAGGTGGTAGATTGAATGACTAAAATGCAAGATTCTATAGGCAAGATGACTAGCAAAGATGATTAGTTGATTGCAAATGCTTGAGGATTCAAATGGACAGCATGTAGGTATGGAAGTGAAAAGTGTTGCAAAATAACAGCATAAGGGTGCTCAAATCTAAAGTGTTGTGGAGAAGGAAATTTAGCAGCATGAGGTTGCTCAAATGAAGAAGTGTTGTTGTGGAAATGCCCTTGAGGAGGGGGTATTTATAGAAGAATTTGAATTCTCTAGAGAATTCAAGGGTCAAGATTGTTCCAACAAGGGCCAAGATGAAGGGCTATGGTGGGTTGAGAACTCCACAAGCCCCTCACATCTTGACATGTGGAGGGTGAAATGGACAAGAGGATATGAGGTGGAGATGAGTTGTCAAGAGGTACATGAGGTGGAGGAAGTACAAGTACCTTGCAAGTACATTGGGAGATGGGAAGAATCTTGGGTGAATAAAAGTGAATTTTAAATTCACAATGATTGGAAGAATCTAGAGGGTAAAAGGTGGGCTCCAAAAAGGTGGGACTTAGTCACATGTGGAGATGGTGACAAGTCCAAGGTGGGTCACATGTGGGGATTGTGACAAGTCCAAGGTGGGTCACATGTGAAGATTGTGACAAGTCCAAGGTTCTAGAAGCCTTGGAAGGATGGAATGTGAATTAAAAATTCACATATAAAGGAGGGGAATCTAGGACAAATAAAAAGGAATTAAAAATTCCTTGGAGAATGATTAGGCTTAATTAATTTATAATTAGAGGATAATTAGGGGCTAATTAGGATTAAAAGCCAACTTGCAAAAGTTGGAGGATGTGACACATCCTAATCAAGGATTAGGCATGTGCACATCCTTAATGAAGAAATTAGGGAGATGGATTAGATTAGATGAAAATGACATGTGAGGAATTAAATAAATGTATTTATTTAATTTATTTGATGAAAAGAGGATTAAGGAGGGTAAGGTATTTAATTATTAATTAAATACCTTAGGGATTTAGCAGAATTAAAGATATTAATTAAATAATAGTAGTATTATTTAATTAACTAGGCTAAGAGGATGTTTAGATTTAAAAGTGATAAATTTGGATAAATTAAGTGTCCAAATTTGACGCTCACACTAATAAACACCATTTCCATGAGGCTCAAAGGTGGATTTGAAGATGTACCTGGACTTGTGCCTAGTGAAACATTCTCCATAGCATTGAAAGGGATATTTGAAGATATACCAGGAGTAGTTTGTATATTCGTATTAATTTCCACATTCACCTCTTGCAAGTTTGCATCATCTACATCCATGGTCTCCTCAATGTTTTTATCTTCAATAGTTGTGGAATTGGATGCTTCACCATCATTCATTGATCAAATTCTCATTCTTTTTTCTCTGTCTTTTTGCCTCCTTCTCTCTCTTTGCTTGAATTTCTTCAGGGCCAATACCTTCCCATCTTTCCTCTTATTCCGATATTGTGATCCAATGGTTGAATTTTTTTGAAGTATATACAAATGAATGTCAAAAACTTGAAAGTCTTCCTTGTTTGTTCCTCCTTCAAACAAGTAGAAATTGTTCACAAATTGCCTCTTCCTCCTTCAAACAAGTAGCAATTGAACAAAATTCATCTTCCTCCTTCAAACAAGTAGCAATTAAACAAAATTCCTCTTCCTCCTTCAAACAAGTAGCAATTGCACAAAATTTCTCTTCCTAAACAAGTAGCAATTAAAAAAAAATTCTCATCCTCCTTTGAAAACAAGTAGCAATTAAAAAAAATTCTCTTCCTCCTACAAAGAAACTTAGCAAATAAATAAAATTCCTCTTCCTCCTTTGAAAACAAATAGCAATTCAATAAAATTTCTTCTCCTTCAAACAAGTAGCAATTAAATAAAATTCCTCTTCCTCCTTCGAAAATAGGTAGCAATTCAACAAAATTCCTTTGTAACAATGTCCCAATGATGTCTCCTTTCAAAATTGAAAAAAATCTCAAGTTGAAGAGCTTCTACAAGACAAAAGTTGATAGAAATTAGGGAATATGTAGTAGTCGGCTGTACAAAACAATTCTCAGACCTGAAATGTACCTGTTTGACAATAAAATTAAAAAAAAGAAGTCAAAAATAACTCAGGATCCCATTTAATAAATGAGATCTCGATTTATATAAATTGGGATCCCGTTTATTAAACGGGATCTCAATTTATATAAATCAGGAACCCGTTTATTAAACGGGATCCCATTCCATTTTCAACGGACAATTGGGAAATGGGTTCTCGTTTATAAAGAAAACGAGATCCTGTTTCTAGAAATTTGAAATGTAGGTTGAGTTTTTTCTTTGTTAACAGGTTCGGGAAAAGGTTTGGGGATCCGAAACTAGGCCCTAGACTTGGTTTGACCTGCAAGTTGAATGTCCTAGTAATGTCACAAGAAAATAGTGACTTTGGGCATACATTTGAAGACTTTTTTTGCATATTTTTTCAATGAAATTAAAACCCATTATAGATGAGACAGTGTAGATTCCAAATATGTAATTTTTTTTACAATTGGAATATTTTTTTATTTTTCATTTAATTTCTAATGAAACAGGTCCATAAACTTGAATTATCAGGGTTTTTTAGTATTTTAATAACTTTTTATTAACATAATTTTTTGACGAATGGATTGCACGAAAGTGTACTTCAGACAATTCTTTTCAATTTGAAAAAAAAATCAAAAAATGATAAGTTTAGGTCATCTTATGCGTGAAGTACATGACAATTTTTCAAAACACCAAATATGGCCAATACAAAATTAACAAAAAAATATTTAATAAAAAATTACAAAAAAATATGGAAAGCGTGCTTCAGTGAGTGACAAATATTTTCCCAAAAGGATTTAGAAAAATATGATTATTTAGGTCAAAATATGGATGACATACACATGCATGGTATGGTAAAAAAGACTTTTAAACGGTGGTTTTTAGAAACACCTATTGAAAATAAATTTGTATCATCTGGGTATCGAAATAAATTACATATTTGGAAACTAGACTTCGAGTACTACATTTTATGATAGTGACTTTTTTCAAGAATCCATCTCTAAGTGCTTCAAATTTTAAGGTCAAATGTGTTAAATTCTGAAAATCAAGGAAAACGCTTCCACTAAATGGCCAAAAAGTGGACTCAACTTTTTGCTAGCACCCACCATCTTCAAACATTCTTTAATCTCCACTCACACTTGAACTTGTCATGCACATCATCAACATGCTTTAGTTAGCCTCAATAGAAGCATAAACCAACAAAACATTCATTTTGAACCACAACCTATACCAAAGAAGCCAAACAATATTATGTGGAGTAACAAGCATCACATGATATTTAGGAACATTCACATACATCCTTTCCACAACTTCATGCAACAACAAGCTAGCCTAAGCCAATAAACATGAAACCAATCTCTAGACAACACATTCCGATACACTAACACTTCCAACTTTCTTTGCAGAAGGATTATTGACATGGAACTTTGGATATATCACCTTCACATCTCAATGAACTTAACTTCTAATTTGCACAAGCATATCTAAAAATTGGAGTTATACAGAGTGAATCGTTACACCTTTGAGAACATTCCCATAGAATCAACACTAACTTCAATCTGTCACTTTCAAATACACATTTTCAGAGACACAAAAGACTTGAAACTTGGATCACACATGCCTTGAAACAACGTGAAGCTAACCTCCAAACTGCAGGAACAAAACATCATCAGTGGGGAAATGTTGAGCATTCCTCAGAGACCTCAGAGACTTTGGCAACCAAACAACTAGACTGCAACAGTGGAAGACTTTACCAATTGAAGATGCAACATGGAATGATGAACAATTCATACAAAATATTTTAGAGTTGCTAAGTGTTAAGGGAAACACTTTTCTAAAGGGGATGGGAAAGTTATGATTCTAATATATCATATAATCCTAAGTATGTATTTTACATTCTTAAGTATAATAAGGATAAGCATATGTGGCATGCTTAACCTTAACATTAGTCTGAATTGATACCTTAACCCCTCTTAACTAGAATGAAGGGGTGTGTCTCTACATATTTAAACCTATAAATAAGGAGGAGATGTTTCTCCCAAACCACCATATCATCAATTATTGAATTCATATATTATTATTTGGTTATTAGAGGTCACCCCCTCAAAGTGGTCTACTATATTTCTGATTTATACATTTATTTCCAAGAAATATCATATCACACTTTGTATCAAATGGATTATCCATACCCTCATTGGAGTTGAGGCCTAAAAATCCTAGTTTGACATTGTATCTCCTCTAGATTTAGATAGTTGGGTGGTTTTCTTGGAAGGGGATTGGTTTTCAAACCCTTCTTACCATGAATAATGTAGTTCACATTGAAGGAACTTTCGTTGTTAAGAGTGTTTGGAAAATTTAGGAAGCCATGAAGACCTAGTTTTTCTAGAATGGTTTCAACTTTCATGATGATATTTCCATCAACCGATTGAATATTTGGTGGTCCCCCTTTTGCAAGATTAAGGTTGAACTTTGGCTAGATTACTTTAGGTGCGGGCCTTGAGATTTCACAAAAAAGGGACTCAATGTCTATGAAATTTATTTTCCAAAACTTTTATGATTCTTATGTCATGGAATAAAACTAAGGCTAAGTTTCATCTTCCTAACTAGGATCACAAAATGTTTGATACTACCATGGGGGCAATTTTAGTTGATATGATTCACAAAATTGGGATCCATTCTTCCAAGCCTTAGTAGAAATGTTGGAAGTGGGGTCCAAACATTTCCTTCTACAACTATAAGCCTTGACATGGTTATTGTTCGCTTTCTCCCCATCTATCCATGTTGCCAACTTTAAACTAGAGATGACATTTCCACTCACCCATTTTTGTGTGGCAACATCTGTTCCACATTATTTGGTTGACTGCTTTGGAGTTGAAATAGGTCCACTCTGTCTAGTGTATTCTTTACTAAGGCCTTCTTGTGGGTTCCAACCTTTCTCATTTTGGCATCCATGATTCTTGTTGTCATTATTGTGGGAAGTCAGTCTTTTAATCATCTCTTTTGGTTTTGTACTAGAGCCTAAAAGTTTTGGACTTGGATTCATGGCATATGATTCTTCTAGGAGATTGGCCTTGTATCCCTTACAAATTCAACTAAATTTGACATGCTTTCAAGGTGGAGATTCTCTTCTACATATGGAAAGAAATAATTATCTATTGATCAATATATCTTGTTTTTTTTTAAAAGCAATTATTGTTGCAAAGACAACTGTTGTTGCACCAAAATATCGACCTGTTAATGCCCGAGACAACCACTGGATTTATACAAGATCAAGATCCACACGAGGTGGTTAAACCATGTCACGAAGCCCAAGTGCTGCGCTGGACTATACCTACCATAGGAAGAGGAGACCAAGGGTCACACATTGCAATAATCCCCTCCCCTAGTGCAAGCGTAGGGTTTGAACCTATGACTTTGGCTCTGATACCAATTTTTGCAAAGACGGTTGTCATTGCACCAAAAGATCAACCTGTTAATGCCCGATACAACCACTAGATTTATACAAGATCAAGATCCACAAGAGGCGGTTAAACCATGTCACGAAGCCCAAGCGTCGTGTTGGACTATGCCTACCACAGGAAGAGGAGACCAAGGGTCACACCTTGCAACAATTATTTGTTATAATATGTTATTACAAATCCATATGCAAGCTAATAAAGTTACATTAGAAGTGGCTCACCTATAGGTGCTTCTCAACCATTGGGGAAATGCCTCTTGTGCTTTTCTTCAATGTTCTCTTGTCTTCCTCCTCTTGAGGCTACTCACCTCCTTGCAAGCACCAATAGGGACACGGTCTTTTTACTTCTGGCAACTTTGCTGGCTTGTAGAGTTCTCCTTTCTTTGCCATAGGAGATTGTGGACAACAAGGATGGCCACGGTCTACTCGTTAGCATTGCGCCTCTCCACCTCCCACAAGGGGGCTTTTGGGTGGCCTATTGGTGGAGTCCCTAGTTGGTTTGATTCCAACAAGTTTCCTTTGCTGGCTCTTGATATTTCATCCGCCCATGAAGAAGAAGATAAGGGTGACAAGGATTGAGACCCTCTTGTGAATACTCTAGACCCTATTGATGTATGTGGTACACTAAGTAATTGAGACCCTCCTCTCCATTTTACAACTACTATTTTTGCTTTACAACTATTGTTGTTGCTTAACAACTTGTTTTATGTTATGTTTTATGATTCAAATGTATGCCCCATATGAATTCTAAAAATGTGACTTTATATCCACCCACATATTTTAATATATGTAATATTGTTCTTATTTAAATGATAACACAAACACTTACTAATATATATATTTTAATATAATTAAATTATAATTCAACTATATTAAATTAAATGCCAAAATAACACATATAACATAGATCAAAATGAATGCAAAACTAATAGCTAAGAATACCCAGAAATGAAAAGTGACAGTATAATAACATGATCCAACACTATACAAACAATACAATAATTTTTACGATGGACAGATTGAATGGTAGGAAATGTCTGTCGTAGAAAATATTTACATTTTTTTTTATTTTTTATTTTTAGACTGCAGGCATAGAAAACATTTACATTGTTAGGCACTTATTTCCAAATTATTTTTCTAGAAATGTTATAGATTTGGAAATGTCTGTTATAGAAAACATTTGCATGGTAAGGCAGTTATTTCCAGATTATTTTTGTAGAAATGTTATAGATTTGTTTGTATTGTGATGGGCATGCGTTACCACCTTATGCATTTATGAGTGCAAGAAGACATATCCATCCACATGTACGTTTATCCTCAATTTTCTGGATAATACAAATAGTTTGGCTCCCATTTTCGAGATAAATGTAAAATAATTACTGACATTATTTAATGCAATGGGGCAGGCCTTACTGAGTTTTAGCAGATTCCTAGGACAAATTTTGCATTTAACTTATCTAGTGAATAGGTGGCGTAGGTATACTTTCAGGTGGTTTCACTGTTTAAGTCTGTTTTCAGAGAATCTGAGTTTAGTTCAGGTGAGAGCAGAGGCCTCTTGCAGATAATTTGGGGTGGATTAAAATGGCAGCAGCTAATATTGCAGCAGGAAATTCTTCAGCTTTGAATTGTGGGTCTGGTGAAAAAAATGGTATTCGTTGCTTGGTCTATGTTTTTTGTGTTTTAATGTCAGTCTGAAAGGAGCATATGTTTTAAGAGATTTCAGGCTTCTATAAGGAGGTTTCAGTAAAATAGCCTTATAAAATAGTTTTATTAATAGACTTATAAAATGGTGTAGGGTGTAAGAATATGATGTTTGATGGTAAGTTGTAATAGTTTCAAATTTATCTTTTTTACTCTAATGATGAGACTCAGTGGGTGATACCCAACATTTCAATAAAATTCTCACATAAATCTATCAGCAGGAGCTCCAGTTCCACAGCTATGAACTGTGGAAGTTCAAAATTCTTTGAAATATCAGTGTCTTGAATTGGTAACTGTGTTATGTTTATGTATATGTACATATGTATCTGTTCATGTATATGTATTTAAATTCAAAATTATCAATGTAATATGACTGGAAAGTGGCATTGATGCATTAACTTAATAAGTATTCTGACCAGATTGCTAGTTTGGACTTCTTTGATTTATTATGGATTTACTTAGCATGCAATTTGACACTGTACTTACTAGAACGAAATAATTTTGATTGACAGGAGAAAATAATGGCGTTGTGCAGGCCAACATGGACAAGGTAGCTTGCGGCAATGGTATCTGTAAAGGTATGCCTTGTAAACCCATTTCTCATCATAATCTTTTAGTTTCAAATGAATCCTAAAATTTCTCTGCAACAAATCGAGCACTTAGTCATAGAAATGAATGGCCAAGTAACTTCCAAGTTTACACTACACTTTGAAACAGTCAATCAGACCGAGTTTTCCAAAGAAACCAAGAATTCTGGGTGAGTTTGTTTTCCTAACAGTCTGTACAATACCAAAACCAAGATGACTTTCAGTCAGGAGTGTGCACATCATGGACATAGGTTATCTGTAAGATATCTATATTAATATTTTTATTAATAATGGATGCATAAATAATTACAACCAAATTGCTATCACTGTAGTTATGCCACTGAATATAATTACTTCATAAGTTTATCACAGCATGGTCAGAAAGCTGAATTCTATTAGAAAGTCTTTGCGAATGAGAGATGTTCATTTTATAATCAGATGGTTTTATTGATCTGGAGTAAGAGGCATTCATGTTCTGTTGAGATGTGTCGCTTGATTTTCACTCATGGTCTACTGATTGTATGTCTTTGAAGATTTCAACAAGGCTATAGATTTGAACAATGGAAGCATTCCTGCCAAGAATTCGAATTTGATCGTCTCCTTTGGAGAGATGCTCATTGATTTTGTCCCAACAATCTCTGGCGTTTCGTTAGCTGTGGCACCTGCTTTTAAGAAGGCCCCAGGGGGTGCACCAGCAAATGTTGGTGTAGGGATAGTCAGGCTTGGAGGTCATGCAGCATTCGTTGGGAAGGTTTGTAACCAGATTATATCTATTTCAGGGCGCCTTTATGTAATGATTTATTAGTCCAAAGTCAATTACCAGAATACTCATAATAGGGTTTTACACTGTGATTATGTCATGAAATTCTTTAAGGCTGGGTCAAAACGGTAGTAACTCTTAAGAAGTAATCCTATATTATGCCTGTGATTTCTTCGTTTCTTTCATTTTATTTGTGACAGTTCAGTCTCGGTATGCATTTGATGTCCTTTTGGTCGACCAGCAATACAATTCAAATCTTTTCACTCTTGGCAGGTCGGTGATGATGAGTTTGGGCATATGTTGGCTGGAATTTTAAGGGAGAATGGTGTGGATGACAGGGGAATGGTGTTTGATGGTCAAGCTAGAACAGCGCTTGCATTTGTGACACTGCGCAGTGATGGAGAACGGGAGTTCATGTTTTATCGTAATCCTAGTGCTGACATGCTCTTGACCGAGGCTGAACTTGACAGGGACCTGATACAGCAGGTATGTCCTAGAAAGAACCGTATCATATCTGATTTTAAACTATGTGTTCAGTTTTTCAAAATGCCTTCCCCTTAATTAGGATGCATCTTGGAATTGCTTTTACAACTCAAAAAGTTCTCATGTCCGATCTTTGATATTTTTTGAAAAATAATAAGAATATTATAATCAAGATGGAATTTCAAAGAAGTTAAACATGGTTCGGAATGAGTCTGTTAGGATCAAGTCTTGTTGAGTGCAAGACCCCAACATCATAAGTAATGGGTTGGGATTGTGTCTTAAAGGACTTTGACAGAATGGATGCCCTTCAATCGTTAACTCTCAACCAAAGAAGTTTCTACCTGAAACTCTGCTCTTATATTGAATAGTAAAATGATCTTATGGATGATATCAAATCTTCCATCAAATGAAAAAAAGTCATATATTGCATGTTTCAAAGTGACTTGATCATAACATTATTTTGGTCGAATCACTGTTAGTGCCCACAATAATATCAGACTTCCGCAAGTTATTGTGTTTGGGTCAGCCCGATGCTTGCTAATAATCTAATATTGAAAAAAACCTAGTTGACATTCTCTTGACAAACATAATAGAAATATAAACTAATGTAATGTATTGGTACTCCATCCGACTTGTGAAAACAGAAATTCATGTTTTTTCTTTCATGTGCCTAGTTCATGTGGAAAATTGGAATATATTGATTTTATCTTCTGTTATTCACATTCCCCAGTTGTAATCTTGTACTGTGAGAATTATTTTCTCACTTTTACTTCGAAGGTCCATAATAAAGTTACGAGTTTATTGCCTGTTCCAGGCACTCTATCTCAATATCCAGACTGAGGACAAACTTAGAATTGTTTGTGGTGATATAAGCCTTTTTGTAAATACATTTTGCTAAGAAATGATTCTCCTTACTGAGGATGCATTTTAGAATCTTTCGTTTGCAGGCGCGCATATTTCACTATGGATCAATCAGTCTGATTGCAGAGCCATGCAGATCAGCCCATCTTGCAGCTATGAGACTGGCAAAAGACGCAGGTGCTCTCTTATCTTATGATCCTAATCTCAGATTACCATTGTGGCCCTCTCCAGAAGAAGCTCGGAAAGGCATTTTCAGCATCTGGGATATGGCTGACTTAATCAAGGTGTTTGTTCCTTATGTATGAAAATTAATAAGAAAATTGATTTTATACATTAAATAAGGATTGGTACAAGCACTTACATACTCTGTTTCATAGCAAAAGCTTTCGACACTTCTTTTCATCTTAATTTATCTCACATATAACTTGTTATTGCCTGACACATGAGGAAATTGATTACATACATCAAAGGGGATTGGTACAACTTGCATGCCCTGTTTCATATTGAAAGCTTTCAATGTTATCTTTTCCATCTCTATCCATCGCACAAAAAAGTTGTTACAGACAAGGACTTTATTATTTTTATTTTTTTTGCAGGTCAGTGAGCATGAAGTGGAATTCCTTACAGATGGAGGAGACTATGAAAAGGATGAAGTAGTCACGTCCCTTATGCATCCAGGACTCAAGTTACTGCTTGTAACTGTAGGAGAAAAAGGTTGCAGATATTACACCAAGGTTGGTATTTGTGAATAACTTGACAACTCAGTATTTAAGGTGAAGGTTTTGATAGGTTTGTTCCCCTTGTATGTTATTTCTGTTTCTCATGATAAATGTCGCAAATGTCGCAAACTATGCATTCACAAGAATCTTCTGCTTAATGTTGTTATGATTGGGAATCTTCCAAAAAGGGAATAGTCCAGAACGCCCTTGATACTTAACAATGAGGGACAAACTATAATTGATTCAGAATCTGTTCTATATTCTGGTAAAAAAATTCTGGAAACAATTGTGTGGGATAAAAAATACCTATAGTGTTGTTTCCTAAAATCTTTATCAGAAAGGAACAACTGTGAACAAAATCTCAAATCTCCCATAACTATAGTAATATCAATATGGAAAGAAAAAGTTGACCTAATGATTATTCATGATGGAAAAGTTGTTAAAACATTTTTCTGTCTATCCCTTCCTTTCACATAGGACTTCCGGGGAAGAATAAATAGCTTCCCAGTGAACACAGTTGATACAACAGGAGCTGGAGATGCATTTGTTGGGGCATTTCTTTCTGAGCTGGTCAAGGACATGTCATTGCTTGAGGTAATTCTAGTCTTCATTCTCCACCGTGCATTTGCATTGCTAATCTGTGTTTTTCTCACAAGGGGGCTACCATTTTTTAGGTCTCTTGGTTATCAGAATTTCAGGTCGTTTGATTGACTGTCCATTTTTGTATACTCTGGACTTGATCCATCTGTTACCAATCTTAATAAAATGCCAGAATAAAACCCCTGGGGTGACTTAGTAAAACATTTTCCCTTATTTTTAGAATTTAACATCTTGTCTCTTATAACTTATTATTACAACACCTTTCTACTCTCTTATCTCTATTTCATCAGTATTTATTTCTTTATTATGTAGTGTTCTTCTTATCCTGTCTTCAAGATCTCATTTATACTCCCAACCCTTTACTTCTATCAAGATTATTTGCTGTACAGTAAATGTTGCATCTCTGATATGTAATTTGAGTAATCAATTTTTTTGCATTCACAGGATGAAAAGCGTCTGAGGGAAGTACTCCTTTTTGCCAATGCTGCTGGTGCTATAACCACGACAGTAAAGGGTGCAATTCCTGCATTGCCTGATAGAGCTGCTGTATTGAGCCTCTTGAACAAGATTCAAGCTTCATGAAACTGTCTGAACTATATGGACTGTTTTTGCCTCTAGAGAAGGAACGGATAAATCTTCATATGCATTTGTTATATATTCAATCATGTATAGTTTTATTCAAAATGAAGCTCAAGAAAACATTGCCATCTACTTTTATTCAACTCTACTTCATAACATGTAAATACATGTCAAGCATCGAGAGTCCTTGAATTGTGTTCTGCACTGTTGAACGTTGTACATTTTATCAAGTAGTCAGGCTTAAATAACCAAAAGTAATAAAGTTACATTGATTGAGGAGTCCTTAATATTTCATTTTATTAGTATACATTACACATCTATGAAGTAGTCCTTAACTAAACAAATATATGCATACCTAGAAAGGGTCCATGCATCGAATTCTATGGGAGACTTCCAAGTTTTTTTTCCATGTCCTTATGAATAATCATGGATACATGTAACTCCATTATGAGACATGCAACTTTAATATCCATGTTTTCTATTGCTTGGTCCATGACGAATTGAGACATGTGACTTGGATTCCATAATAGTAATCAGAGACATCTCATGAATCAAATGGAGTTATTGCTCCATGTCTTTTAGGACCCCATGTCCTCAACTCTCATTCTGATAATGACAACTTATTTGCTAAAGAGGTTTCCATTACTCTTGATGTGCATGATCTATTTTACTTGGTCTCTAAATCTCAACTCTCAGTGCACAAAACTAAGTTCCTCACAACTTAACGTAACAATCCCTACATTGTTTTTTTAAGAATGATAATTAGTCAAGCTTGGAGCCATCACCTACTACTTAGGCATTCCTTTTGTTCTAGGTGTCACTTTGCATGACTTGTGGAAATGGTTTTACAATAAGCTAAAAGGGAAACTCATGGATTAGAGCAACCAATTCCTATCTATGGTAGGTCATGCCCAAGTAACCAACAAGATCTTGCTTGTTAGTCATGTTTACATCTTTTATTATTGGATATCCTCCAAACTTTATTAAAAACAAATGTCTTAGTTGATCAAAAACTTCTTGTGGTATGAGTGGGGCAACAAAAAAGACATTCCAATTTCATGTTAGTTATGATGTATTCAACCCAATGGCAAAGAGGGCTTAGGGATCATAAATCCCCAAACTTGAGGGGTTTGTCTAATTGCCAAATGGATAATCCATTCTCTTGAGGTGATGCCCCTTGAAACAAAGCATCTAGTTAGACTCAAAATTCTCTCAGCAACTACCTATGGCTGTAGAAGTACATCAATCAATAGATAAAGTGTTGTTATCACCTTTCTTTTGAGACTTGCTTCCTCTCCTCCATTAAAAGCATTTGGAAGGCTTGCAAATTGTGTCAATAAATCACTTAGCATGATCCAAATATCTCAAATATGAACTCAATTTTCCCATTTCTTCCATTTGGTAGAAGTAATTGATTCAAATTAATGAGTTACCATTGGTTTTGACCAAACCATTGAAAGGGAAAATGCTCTTCAAGAAAGGAATTCAAACTTTTTAGATACCTAGAGGATCTTCCTTGCCTACAATGGAAACCATAAAGACAAATCATTATCTATTTAAAGCATAATTTTTATTAAGGGATCACACTTATTTATTAGTCATAATATCATTAATAAGGCTCTATTATAATTATTAAGGTTTATCCCTATAATATAAAATATAAAATTGGTCGTATTAAGTTAGGGATAACTTATAAAGTGTTGTTTTATAGATGTTATTTAATTTGTTAATTAAGTTAAATAATTTTAATTAGTTATCTTGTTAAAAATCCACTAATATTTACATGAAAGGTTGAAAATTATACCAACTAGGTTGTTTAGGGTTTACTTTAAATAGGGAAGAATACATTGAAGATGTATTGAATGACAAACATTGTACATTGGATATATGTGAGAGAATTTGGAATAATTGCAAGATGTATTGAGATTGTAGACACTTAAAGTTGTCTTGATCAATATCACGCATTTGATTCGATCTACTAACACCATTTTCTTCCTAATTCAACCACTTTCATCCATTTAATTAAATAATCTTGATTACTTAATTAAATTCGTCATTTTCTTCTATTAATTGGATAATCAACATTATTGGGTTAATTCACCCCTTTCATGTTAATTTTCATCCAATTTGATTAAATAATGCAAATTACTTGGTTAAATCCCTTAATTCCTCTCATTTGATTAAATAATCTCAATTATTTCATTAAATGCCATCAATCCCACCCTTTTAATTAAATGAGCTAATTGTTTGATTAAAATCCTATATTCTCTCATCTTGCACAATTAAATAATATCTTAATTGTTTAATTGACTAATATCTTCTAATTCCTCCAACTTCTCCCACTTGTAAGAGAATATTCTTAGGAATATTCCTCCAATTCAAATTCAATATTTCCCACCAAATAGAACTATCTTCCAACATTCTTCCTAAAATCATGGGATTTGTGTTTGTCTCAATCAATTTGAGCCTTTGATCAATTCCCTTGATCCATGGGATTGAGTAATCTTGATCCTTCATTTGATCATTGATCCATGCCATTTTCTCTCATCTATTTCTATCTATTAATTAACCAAATTGATCTTAGCCATTGATTCACCTAAAAATCCTATAAATAGCCTTCATTTTTATGAGTGATTCATCCACAAAGCTTTAGAGTAATTGCACTATCTAGCCATTTTTATATCCATTTTGAGAGCATTTTACATCCATTTTCATCCAATTCATCATTAAAGCATCATTCAAAGCCTACTTCAACAATGGGATTAGGAAAGTCATTCCACATCAATTCAACACTAATTCCCCAATGGGATGAGGTTTGAGTGTTTATTAGGTTGTCATTTCATGATTTCATGATTTCATGTTATTTTGTGTTTTGATGGCTTCTTAGTTGATATTTCAAAAATTTCATTGGAAATATGACTTGGATTAATTGATTGATTTGCATGCTTAATTCAGTTGTGTTTAGCCTAATTAATATTCATGTTCACAAAGACATTAGAAGGGGGAGAGAGATTGTGAAAGCTAGGTTCTTAAATCTAGCTAATATACATTGTAAATATTTTCTCAAGTAAAAAAATTATTGTGGGTTTTTTGTTGTAATATTTATCCTACATAGTTCTTGTGTGATGTGCTTATATTTGTGTATATTATAATTTATATTCTATTTATTTATTTCTACACTATTTTACCTTTCATGTTTAATAATTAGCAACCTATGGATCCCAATTCTTGACAATGTTGAATTCCTAGTCCTTTGACATAGATGTTATTCAAGAGGTCCAAAACTTGGTTCTCCCTTCTCTAACTCACAAATTTTCTACCTTCTACCCTTGCAACTTCTTGAAGGACCGAAGATGGCCCTTTAGGGGATATGTTCATTGTCTTCCCTCTCAAAGCTATCTACCATGCTCTCTTCCTTTTTATCTCTCTAGTCTGCAATGTCAATTCACTAAATAGAATTGTTCCTTAACCTACTCTAAATGGACGACTTTTAGTAATAGGATTTAAAAGTCCAAAGTTAATTATTAGGCTCAACTTATATCTTGAAAACTTCTACATCAGAAATTTCTTATTGGTGACCATTTGCACTTTTTCCCAATTTGAAGGGAAACTAAATAGTTCCTACATTAATCCTATAAGAGAAAGAATACAATAAGTTACAAATATAAACAATAATAGTAGATAAAAATAAATAATATACTCTAGGAAATATCTTTTGGAAAATATTAGCCTCCAAGGCATACCCAATGTATTATTTAGCAATAAAATAATTCCAACAGTGAATTCACAAAGTATCAATGATCTATTGGAAGAATGAGGAGATCAACCATAGGATCCTTAAGCAAATCCAAAAATTTATCCTCCATCTCTAATACATGCTCTCTAACTTGTGAACAATCCATAAACATCTTAGCAATACACCATAGCTATATTGCAATGTCACAAACATGAGAAAGAAGAGATCAATGTGGAGGAAATTTGGTACCATAACCTCCCTACAAATACAAGGTGTCTCATAAACTGCCAAATCACACATCTAATACATAACCATTCCCAAAACTAAAACCATAACTTATTTGCAAAATCATGTGCTAAAACCATGGGAAATTTAGTACCCAACTCAAGGAACAAAATATGAACACTTGAAATCATGGTGATTTAACAATAGAAACATGTCACAACTCCAATTTTGGGAACTCCATTTTGGAATTATCCTTTCATTGTAGAAATATTCTCTCATGCATTGCCATGGAATATTCCTCTTTTTTCTTGTCCATAATAACTCCCTCTTTTCATGCTCTTTCTATCTCAATAAATTTCACACACCTTACAATTGTAATAATAGCTTTTAGAAACTTCAATGACTCTAATTAGTATTTAAAATTATTAAAATGTACAAGTGATACCAAGTGCTACTTCAAGTGGGAGATCATTTTCTATGAGGGAACATTAAATAATATGAATTAAATAATTCAAGCATTATGATTTACAAGGTGATTGAAACCTAATCCCAACATTCCTACTTGTCATATATCTTGAAGAGAAAATTGAAAACTAATAAAAGTGAACTAATCACTAAGGATTGAGAAGCCCATTTCCATGCTACATCAACTAAACTCCTCTAAGCACATGAGCTTCATCAAATTATTTACAACAACCACCAAGGTGACAACCATCTCAACCAAAATACTCTCATCTTTCATCATGTCATGAACAAAGTGATACCATGATTTTCCCACACATAAAAGATATGATTCTTGGTCAAGTTGATGACAAAATATCATATAGAACCCATCATATTTTTCTTTAAAATAGATATCTAAACTCAAATATCAAAGCCAAATCACCTCCAAAATAGGCTAGAGTAATTGCCATATACTCTATCATTATAGCTAAAATAATAACTATAGCTACTCACTCACTCATCCAACTAATTGAAACACATAATAAGGTAAAAATATACCTACTAGTATACCTCTTAACATAAAGAGGGATAAAAAATTATTAAAACAAGAAAAAATTACAAAGCATGGCCATTAAATAGCCTTATCAAGCTCCACCAAATGGTCTAACTGCTGAGACAAATCTGGGGGTAATTGACCTCGACCCACCAAGTTACAATCCTAATTATGATCAGAAGCCCATTTAGCCAAACAATCAGCAACACCATTCTACTCACGAGGAATATGATTGAAAGTAACAGATTCCAAAGAAGAGCAAAGGTGGAGAATATGTTCAACAACCAGAGCTAGATACCAACTAACATCATCTAATTGCTGCCTATTCAAAAATTTCACCACAACCTGGGAATCAGACTCAAATGTAATCCAATGCCAACCAAACTGACTTCCATGCTCCATAGCCAACAAAATTTCCTGAGCCTCCATTAGATTATTAGTATAAAGACCCTTATAAACAGAGAAGATAAATTGCACATCCCCAGAGCTATCCCGACCAACCCCACCAATGCCAGCATGACCAGGGTTTCCATGAGAAGAGTCATCAGTGTTAATTTTAAGAACTCCCTGAGGAGGAGGCGACCATCCTCCCTCTCTATTCAACTTTCTAAGGATAGAATACTTTTGCTCATTTAATTTCTAACCTGAAGTAGCAAGGTAGATATCCAAATATTTCCTAAAAGATTCAGCTTCATGAATATGAGCCAACCCTATAAGAGAGGTGTCATCAACAAACTAGAGATGAGAAAGCATTGGAAGACTCAACCTCCACTTCCAACCATGAATCAGTCCTTGAGAGACCTGAAATTTAAGAAAGTGACCCAACCCTTCTGCCAAAATAATAAATAGATAGGGAGAGAGCGGACCACCCTGACGAAGGCCCCTGGTCGCCCCAAACAACTCAGAAGGTTCCCTGTTCACAATAACTGAAAAAGATGAGGTCACACAACTCATAGTCCAACTCACCCAATCAGAAGAAAACCCAAAGGCCAATAGAATCTTCTAAAGAAAACTCCATTTAACTCTGTCATATGCTTTAGCCATGTCCAGCTTGATGAACATAGACCTATCCTTAGAGGTCACTATGGAGTGAATGACCTTATAGGAAACCACCACCCCATCCAAAATTTGTTGACATGCCACAAAGCCTCCTTGCTCCTCTGAAATGACAACATGTATACAAGATTTAAGCCGCTCAACAATCAGCTTCATAATAATCTTATACACCACATTACAAAGTGCAATAGATCTAAAGAGTTCAAGCCTATCCACACCCTCCCTCTTAGGAATGAGAACTAGAAAAGTAGCATTCAGGGCACGAAGCGTATGCTTATTATGAAGAGACTCACAAACAACCTCCAAAAAACTTAGCTTCACAATGTCCCAAAACTCCTAGAAAAATTAACTGGGAACCCATTAGGGCTAGAAGCCTTCCCCTTATTCATCCCAAACACAACCTCCTCCACTTCAAACAAAGTAATTAGATTCATAAGAGAAGAATTCATCACATTAGAGATCAAAGAAGGAATACAAGCAAGAACCATATTCTCCTCAGCATCAGTAGGAAGTGAATCCTTATTAAATGGAGCAGACAAGAACTGGCGAGCTTCTCTGGACAATGCCTATTATGAAGATATGGCTAAGCCTTCAAAATTAACAAGAGAAGAGATATAACACTTATTTCGATGAGCCTGTACAAAATGATGAAAGAAAGCAATATTCCTGTCCCTCTCTTGAAGGTAATCAATCCTAGCCTTTTGTTTCCAAATTATCTCTTCCCAAAGCTCCCACTCCACCAATTTTAGGGCCTGGGACTCAGCATGCCCAAGAGCCTCTAAGAATCCTAGATCCCTAATTTGGCAAGTAATAACATCAAGATGCTCCTGCGCTTCCCTTTTCTTGGTCTAAAAATTGCCAAAACTCGACCTATTCCATTGCTTAAGATGATACTTGACACATTACAACTTCTTGAAAAAAGAATACATAGCAGTACCATACGTTGGGGATCCATCCCACTATCACTGAGCAACAAGATCATACAAAGAAGAATCACGAAGCCACATAAGCTAAAATTTGAAAGGAGGATTCTTTGGATTAGGAAAAGAAGTAGTTGAAAACTTAATTGGCCAATGATCAGAGCCGCACCAATCTAGAATCTCAAAGCAAGTGACCAAACTGCCCCCAACCCAAAATATAGAAACAAGAAAACTATCAAGCCACTCAGAAATCGCTTTTGGCCCACTCCACCAATTATTCCAAGTAAAAATTCCATTAGAGGGTTTAACATCAACAAGATCGAGATAATCCACATTAGCTTGAAATAAATCCGAAGCAAGACCCAGTCATGGCAATGCCCCTCTTTTCTCCTCAGGACACAAAACAACATTGAAATCCCCAACTAAGATCCAAGGCAGATAAGGTGCATAAGACCTAACATATCTGATATGAGCATAAAGCTAGCTTTTACCATGGATGTCAATTAGAGCATAAACATTACTAACTAAAATAGTCTCACCAGAGTCCAAAATCGAAGCCATCACTGAAATAGAGGAAGGGCTAGAAATCCACTAAGGAACCACCTTACGAGGATCCCAAAAAAATGCCAAACCTCCAAAACTTCTCCTAGAATCAATACACTAACACTGAACTGAAAATAAAATACGAGGAGCATACTGAAGCATGAAGTCCACCTAAAGCTTGGTCTCCTGAATGCAAAAGATATTTGGAGAATGAACCCCTATCAAATCCTGAATAAATTTTTGGCGGGAGGTTCTATTCAACCCCCTTACATTCCATGAAAGAATAATCATGAGGAAGGTTGAGCGAAGTGGGTATTAATGTTCTTAACAGTCCCAAACTCCACTAGAAAATCCCCAATAGTTTTAATCTTGTCCACATCCTTCTTTCGAATGACTTTAGAGGAGTTCTCAAAATGCCTCTTCTTGAGAGGGCATTGTAACACCCATAGATAAGAAGTCGACCCTCAACCTTTACCTTTACCTGAAGACAAAGCCTCCTCAGCTAAATCTGCTTAAATAATATCCTCCTATAAGCCAACATAAGCATTTGAAGGCTCAGAGCCCCCTGTTCCAAAGGCAGAGAAGTGTCCTTAACAACAATTGCCTGTTCTAGCCTTGTATCCATACTAGTAGCCCCAAACGAGATCTCAATTGGAATCCCCTCCTCCAAGGTCTGATTATCAAAGACCTCAAAATGATTGAATCCCTGATCATTCTGTCTATCCTTAAGGGCCCACTTCAAACCCCTCCCCTTAGCTTTTGGCTTAATAGGAATGAAGCCATCCTTATCAGACCCCCCTCAACCATAGGAACCTTTCTTTTATCCCCCTTCACCACCAAAGGCCCCAATGTAGGAGGAGAATCCCTAGCCAAACTGGATGCCCAAGGAAATTAGTGCTAAAGATGTTCGTACTCATGATAAAAGAAACATCTAAAAGGAAGGGACTCATAATCTATCTGTTGAATCCATGAGGCAAAGCCAATACAAATCTTCAAAGAATTTGGAAAAGGATTATTTAAATCAATTTCAACATAGATGTGAGCAAAGAAAATACCTTTTTAACCAAAGTAGTCTGAGCAATGACAACCAACTTTCCCAACAAAGCAACAATTTGGTGCAAAATATCCTCTCTCTAGAACTCCAAAGGTAGCCATGGCAAGCAGACCCACATAGGAACCTGGGAAGGAAGATCTTCCGTAGCATTGAAACCCCCATGCTATGGTTTCATAAACAAGCTCACCCAATTATAAAAATATGACCCTCCTTCAAAAACCCGATTGCAATCCAAAATGCAAGAAAAATCAACCAATAAATAGTTGTTCCCAACCACCAAAATATCAAAATCACCCTCGACCTTCCAGGTATGGTGCATCTAGGACTCCAAAGCCGAGAGGGGGATACGAATACCCAAAAACTTACAAATCAGAACATGTTGAGTGCAATAAGAGAAGTCCTCATGCACTGATTCTGGAGAGATAACCAGAACTAGACAAGCCTAGCTCTGTGGTAGACAACCATTCACTTTCTTAAGCTTGGAACTCTCCCCCACAAATGAGGAATCCATCCCACCTACATGCATGTCCACATGAAATCTTGGAGGTGGCTTCACACCTGTAAGAACCAAACTTTGGGATACCCCTGTCATATCACACACCCAACACCCAATGCAGAACTAACACCCAACACCAAATCCTCCCAACACCCCAGCTCCAAATCACACACCTTGCTACAACAGCAAAACCTCCCAATCCCCAACACCAAAACCCATGCCTCACACAACACAAACCCTTAGCCGAATGAATCACCAAAACCCCCTTCAGTCACTTCCCCACACAATAAAAACCTCCACACACCCACACTACCAAAAAACCATACCTCACCTCATGTTACATAAATGCCAGACTAGAGAAAGATAGGGCCCACGACCTATTACAGGCTACAGGCACCCATCACTAACCTCTGCAACTCAAACAATTGTCGAATCATCTCCTCCCTTTTCCTCAAGTATGTTTGCTAATATACCTCTTATTTTCCACATATATTTCCAAATTTGAAACCAAATTTCATTATATATCCATTATCCAACAAAAAGTTTGTCTTCCCTAGAAGAAAACATCTAGATATGTAAAAAATATTTAAAATCCTCTATAACCATATACAAATATACCTCCCTAGGAATCCCACTACTTGGAGAATGTCTAGTCCAGTGTTGACCAAAGCATCGAAAATTACACTAACACTCACATAAATGACATGGCTCATGTACTACATCTTAACTAGTGTCAAAGAACACTTATATCTATGATCTCAGAAACTAAATCACTATAGAATAGAGTTAGCATACATCATTCAACTAACTCAAATATTTTAGCTCACTCCCTTTCCTCCAAATCTCCATGCCAAAAAAACTTATCCCTCATAAATTATGTGACAGGTAGATTCCCTTGCAAATATCCATGAAAAAATCCATCTCAACATCTAACCATTCAATCCAAGGGTTATATACAAAATAGATCAAAGAATCCCAAAAGAAAGATTCTCAAATTGAAGGGAAGATCAAACTAACACCCATTCCCATAGCTAGTGAATATACTCATTACCACTAACTATCCCTTGTACTCCTAAAATCTATTATCAAAATTAACCTCTACATGTAAGGAGATATGACACCTTAGTATTTATAAATATGTCATGCATAGAAGGAAGTGATGGACATCTATATAGTCAAGATGTGATCTCTCCTAGTCATCCCACCTCTTGTTTAGGTTTCCATTGGTATTGTGAGTGTCATAAAGTGTATTTAGAGAATAGGTTTGAGGTAGATGGTTGTTTCATCCTACCTTGATGTTGTGTTCATGAGATAATGAAATAATAGGTTCTAGGACATGGTCATTGTTATGGTGGAATCTCACTCTCTTATAGGTTTATCATAGTGAATTGTCACTCGATCAATAAGGCATCCCCTTGTGTCACCTTGCATGGAGTAATGGTGATCTCTTGTAAATGTTTTCTATATCTAGCATTGTGTGTGATGATAAGTGTCATCAAAATGGCCTTATTATGTCTTGTGTGTAATTGCTATTGATATGAAATTGTGTGTGCACATTGGCATGTAGTGCAACATGTGAATGTCATATCTTATTTCAAAATATTTATTCTTACATTTTTCTTCAAAAATAATATTCACTTGGACAATGTTTTGGGTATGTAGCTTGGGGCATTACATGTGATATCCCACAAATATGTAAAAATAATGTGTATTACATAGAGAGAGATAAAGAGGTATATACACAAAAATAATGAAATTGAAAATTTCATTCCTCTTGTATTCATGTACTTATAAATGTATCATAGGTTATTGAAGGAGAAATAAAAAAACATATGGAAAACAACTCCATAAAGGAACACAAGAAAAAAACAAAAGAACATAATATCTAAACACATATATAGATGAGAGAAGATGAGATCCTCATTAGAAAACATCTATATCATCTATATCCCAATATCATATACATGGGAGTGGAGGACCACTAGGTAGCGGTGGTTCCACAATAGTAGCATGAGGAAGAGTATTGAAAGTAGAACACTAGGTAGTGGTGGGAGGAATAACATCCTCCAAGATGTTCAATGAAGGGATAATTACCAAATAATGTATGAATATCACTAACATTGTTAGCACATCCACACGTGAATCAAAAAGTCATTTTTCTATAGGAGGGGTCGGTAACTCAGTGCAGAGTAAACCATAATTATTTTATCCTCATTTTTAACAATAGAAATTAGAGTAGTAGGATCAAAATACTACGATGAAGGAGGAGCCTCTATAATATGGGGAATTATGTAGAAGGCTTATTAGGTACCAAAATTTCTCTCTCAAATCGTAGATATTTTTTCCACCTTTGAGGTTAGAAGTTTGTCTTTAAGAAGGTAAATAGAGGCTCATAAAAAACTCAAGATTCTTGATCGATAACTATGAGAGTGGGTACAATCTCTCCTTCACTTTGGTATTAGCTTAAACCTCAAAGGGTATTCCCATAGATCTCCTAAATAGGTTTATAAATCAATAATTTACAACATTGTTATAATAATTAGTTGTTATATCCAACTATATATTTGACCTAATATGTTGTTGTTGGCAACATGAGCATGATGATGTATGGTGTTGTCATTGATTTCAACCCATTGTAGAAGTGATGGTATATCAGTATGGAAATGAAGGGAAAAGAGGGGGTTTTAAAGTTGTGTTGTGGAATGATCTAAGGGTTTAAACACACTTACCCCTCTCCTAGTTTCATTAGAAAAAGAGATCTCCCAAGGATAGGATTGAATTTCAACCTTGAGGTGAGTCAACCCTATTAGGAAGGTTTGTTGTTTTCTTATGACATAAATGACTAATTGGCACTTTTGGGAGATAATTTCAAATGCATTAACTAACTAAATTACATGACCTAACACTTGAAATGTAGAATATTATGACAACAAAAATATAAATAGTAATTTGTAGGAAGATACAAGAAGGGTAGAATGGTATGAATTTGGCCTAAAAAGAAAGTTCTGAGCTTTGTAGCAGGACAGGTTCACCCTAGGGCGAATGGGTTCTAGTGCAGGGGTCCAAAATCTGATTTTGTAGTCCTCAGATCCCAAATCTAAGCTTACGATTTCTCTAGGTTTGATTGTAAAAAAATTGGAAATAAATTTTGTAGGTGACTTTCTGTAGCTTGAAAAAAATGATGACAACTTTGATAACTTTGCAAAATTTCTCCTTTGATCAACTTGCAATCCTTCTTCACCTATAAATCTGCACATACAAAGAGAGAAGCAAAATTGTTTTTTTTTGGCTGAATGGGGGTTTGCCTTAGTCAAACCCTCAAGTGTTGGTAATTAAACTGATGAGGAAATAATGATGTTGAAGGAACTGATGAATGAAAAGCTATATTAACCTACCAAACCATTAATGGCTTCCCTTAGAGGATTGAAGCTCCAACACACTCTAAGGTTCGGATCTTGCATGAATTGTCTTGATAGATTGCTTGACTTGGTGCTTGAATGCTTGAAACCTACATCACAATGTTAGTTCCAAAACATGACATACACACACATGAACTTTGACATGATGATATGATCTTTGATTGTTGTTGTGATGATTGATAAATCCACCTTCAATTCCTCTTATCAATAATATTTGGTCGGACTATAAAAAGTCTTAGATTTGGAATTGACAAAATAACTATGTATTTATAGGTTTTTATCTAATTTCCCAAAAAAATAGATTCCACAAGCTTACATTTGAAACTTGAATTTGAGTCATTAAAATGCTATCAAAAACATATTAAAAATTGGGTCTTGGCACTTAAGGAGGACCCATTTTCTCTTGGGTGAATGGGTCTTGGGACCTAAATCTAGGACACAATTTCCAAGGTGTTTAAACAATGTGGGCAATTCTTAATATAGGTTTTCCTTTCGTGAAATGAGGATAATAAGGCTTTGGAATTTAATTTAGGTATCAAAGCTTAATTAAGTCCACCAATTAAGGGGATGCAAACAAAGTGTGAAAATTATAGCGTACAATTTGCACTATATGAATACCTCTTAGTGAGAGTATGAAACCATGCTCAAACTCACACTAAAGTAGACAAATAAGTCAAGAGAGGTCTAATTGTAAAATTGTTAGAAATATGAGATGACAAGGATCAAGGAGGATGATCATGCCCCTAGGATCAAAGATCCCATGGAAAACCAAAAAAGGCACAAAGAGACACATGCATGGAACAACGACACAAGATACACAACCATACAATGTCAAAATCAATGTAAAGATGAAGAAGGGGTTGATCAAGCTTTGAATGTTTTTCCAAAAGGTATTGATCAAGCCTAGGTTGTTTGTCCAAGAATACACTCACAAGAGCTAGTGTGATCTGATATACACTAGGTGAGCCCCAAGGCCATATGAGAAACAAATAATGGTTTAGTACAATTCAATATACACTAGGTGTGCACCCATAAAAAGGTGGTAGATGGACAAGTCATGCCAAGTCCAAAGGCTCTCTTACATCAACCATACCAAAAGTTATATTCCTTGATAAGTTTGATAAGGTGCAACATTGAATGGTCATAGGTTTCAAAAAGGCACCACTAACAAGCAAGTTATATTAAGCTTGGTGGCCAATATTTAGTTTAGAATAGTCAAAGGGGTTTTTCTTAGTTCATGAAAGGTCTCACTTTAGGGATCATCACACTGAATATCACCACCAAGAGAGGACTAGTTGAGGGATAAAAGATTCACACCTTATGGAATGCAAGCCATGGCCCTACCACTAAGAGGAATTTCATATGCAAAGAAAGGTCACACTCTTGAAGGAAATCAAACCCAATGTCACCACTAAGAAGACCACACTTTGAATAAAGTCGTATCATTATGCAAGCAATGAGCGGGAGGAATAATGCCTCCCACTTTAAAGAAATTTCTAAACACCATTCTATGATCAATTACTTTAAATTAGAATATGATAAATTCCAATATATTAGAGCTTATTTGGAAAGCCCTATGCCAAACATATGTTTCCAAATAAATCCATGCCATGGAAAGGATATTTCCTCCCATATGCAATCCTAAGATAACACATAAGGGATCCATATATTTGGGGTCAACGTATGTCTTTTCTAAAATTTTATAATAGAGTTTAGAATTTTCATCATTCCCCAAATATCTAATGGAACAACGAACACAAAGGAGGAATGACACATAGAGAGATAGAAGATGAAATATGCCCCTTATTTTTTTCCTTGAAATTTTGAATAAAAATCCAGCACAACACCAATTGTTAGCATTAGCTCCCAAAGTCTAAATCATCTGAAAGTAACCTTTGAAAAGAATGTTCACCAAGATCCTATTGAAGGTGAGGTGATAGCATATGGGAAGGGATCATTAGCAACCAAATTGAAATGAAGATCAATGTTGAAATGATAAAACATATGGTGATCGGACCATGAAACATCCACACTACCACTTGTTTAGTGGGGGGAAGATATTACAATGAAAGAAATTCATCTGCTATTAGCAGGAATCCACTCAAGTAGTGGGGATTATCCACTTATTCAATGGGTAAATTATGAGAATTACAATGATTAATTCCTCCACACTAGTGGTAAACCATTTAGGGGTTACACTGTTTGCATTAAATCAAAAATTAATTGCAGAAATAAAAATGACTAAGCTATTACTACTATTCACAACCTTATAATTCAATTTATCTACAAATTACAAGTGCTAAAGATGTACAATCAAACAAGTGATGAAAGATGATTCACCAAAAAGTATAATCTTCCCAATCTTCAAATTACCAACCAAAATAAAAATTATTGAAAGTCTGATATAGCAAATAACAAACTGAAAATTCTAAACCAACAATCTAAGATACCCAAAAATGCATAATTCTCCATTAAACTTTAAATAATCATTCCAAAACTAAACTTACTAAACCCTAGAGACATGGTGACCAGCTTTAAGCCTGAACTTCACCCCAAACAACCTCTTGTTGAAGAAGCATGAATTCCAAAGCAACTGTAATAAGAAGTACGACCCTAGAGGAGGTGCGACCTCTCTAGAAAATCAAGGACATCATGATAAATTCTTTGTTTTTGCAATTTGAGTCACCCTTAGCAAAGAAACATTTAGCTTCAATACCCATAATGAAAATAAATTTATTCTATGAGCTGAAAACAAGAAAGCATCTTCAGCAATACAAAACCAGCAAGCTCAAAACTGGAAATTATCACCAAAATCTTTGATGATGAAGCTCAATATGCACTTTTGAATGAAGCACACTGCCAATTGACCATCTAGGGAACCATAGTTTTAGGCCCGAAGAATGGTGTAAATGCTAAGCTCCCCCCTTAGCCAGGTTCTAAAATCAATCCAACAGCATAACTTTACAATATTTTCCAAAGATGATCAACTCCAAGCAATGCCTTCTTTTGTATCCTTCAAAGAGAAAACCAAGCAATCTATAAATCCTTTCAAGAAAATATTTAATTACCTCCAACTGATGCCACCTCTCATGTTGCA
>VDFB02085036.1:0-14765 GCA_007258455.2 Sequoia sempervirens | reverse complement strand
CACCCTCTCGCACACATAAGCTCCACCTACCAACAAAAGAGAAGAGCACTTCCCACCACAACTACAACATCCAACTCCACCTAAATAGGAAAAATATTCACCTCAATAGAAAATAGTGACTGTAGAACCTGGTAGAAAGCAACCACACCAGTATAAATGGAAATCACCTCCTCCTTTGGCATCAAGAGGGCTTGATACTTGAGGAAAGGCTTTGAGAACATCCCAGCCAACATCAAAAGAAACCCATTCCATTGAGTAAATAGAATACACAAAAGAAACTACTTAACAAAAAAATAGTAATAAAAATTACCCCCTTCAAACTTCAATAGCCTCATATTCCAGAAGGGGATAAAACTAACTTTCTTACAAAACCAAACTTCTAGGGACAGTAGAAAATATTTAGAAATAAACCCAATCCACATACAAAATCCGTCAGAAGAGACCAAAAGGCACCAAAGAGTACTAACAAGAAAAAAAAAATTCTACTAAAGCATAAAACCAAACCCCTCCAACAACATAAACTTAACAAACCAAGTGGGGATCTGAGAATCCATAAAGGGATAAATAGGAATCAACAAGCAAAGGTACCACTATAGAAATAGAGAGCCAAACCCCACCCACAACAAGAGCTTAGCACACCAAAAAGGGTTTACAGAAACCACAAAAGTCCTCAACTTGGAGGAACAAAAATCATTTATCTTGAAAAAATAAAACAACAAAAAAACAAACCACGGACATTTCATGATTTTCCAACAAGACTAGGGGAAAAACAAAAGGCCACCAACACCTCAAGAGTAGAAGAAAGCCTTCCTGAAAAACCAAAGAGCCAAAATAAGCCGATAAAATCAGCAAACCAAACCCAAAACTAGTATCAAAAGCCAATAATGTCACTACCACTCTCCTTATTTTAATTATTGCTACTATTTGAATTTTCTATCTTATTCATGCATGTCGAAAATTTAAATTTTTAGTAAACTAACATCATCAATTTGGGAATCAAATCAAATAACAATAACCCAATGATCATTTAGTCACAACAAAAGTGGTTACCTATTCAAAAGTAGTGATATTTAGACAAGTAAACGAATTTATATGCTCATAAAACTGGGACACTTTCTCTCACGTCTCCCAAGTCTTTTCAATCAGATTGTGAATCACTTATCATTTTATTGAAGCCTATCAAACTTAAAGGTTATAAGCTTTGAAGTCAAAGATATCTACCTACTCCAAGTTGCGTGGCATGAGGAAGGATAAGCATTACATTAAAACTCAACGTGCACATACTACCGACCAAGCTTGGGCATACCAACTCTAGCCGCCCAGCGCTGAATTTGATCACCTCAATATTCACATGGCTTATATTTTCAACCGTCCATAATAAATTTGAGATATAACTCGCATAATATAGCTCACAAGGAATTTAATGCATTATATCTATAAAACAAGCAGATGGGCTTCTATTTAGAGGGCACTCCAGATCTATGTATTTTGGGAAGAAAGCTAGTGAGTGTTGCAGATTGTGCAGAGAGGAATTGTCTGGGCACTCCCTTTGTCTCAAACCTCAATCAGAATTTAGTGTAATAGGTAGGATTCAAAGCTCTCCATTTTTTTTGAATGATTGTGTGTATAATCTCCAATGCATTTAGGAATTCCATAAAATTTAGTTGTAAATACTTATCATTTTAGATGTCAATAAACTTAGTGAATCTAAATGAAATCATAAAACTTTGATTTATTAGTTGGTCTGTTTAGGGAATATTACAGCTTGTATATTTGATCACAATTAATAGAGCTCATTCACTAGTCTGAAATATATGATTTCCATTCACTAATAATGCAGAAATAGATTAGTAAAATTGGAAATGTTCTCATGGTTTGCTGCTGGAAATGTCACTGGTGTGTGTAAGATATGAAAATAAAATAAACATAAAGCTAACTGTAGTTTGAGAAGCAATTTAATCTTACATGGACATTGTTGTGTAAGTTACAATAGCCATTATTTCAGCTCATTTTTTAGCTGCTCCTCATTTGGGGCTGCAATAGCCAATGCTTATGGCCACTATAATTGATGTTCATAAAACTTGAATCTGCTAATTTCACTTGATAGTGTATTTATTTGCTGCAAATCAAATAAATATTTTGGTCATAAACATGAAAATCCAATTTAGATATTTCTATGTAGGTTGTTGAAAATAATCAATATATTTAAGTGTCATAATGTTGAAATGTTGATTGATTGACTATGTTATTTGATTTGCTCGAAAGTTTTCCTAATAAGCAATCATCACATAGCAACTGGGAATCTATTGTTTTAGGTATTTAGATTTATTTTTTTAATCAAATGATGAAAGTGCAGACCGAGACACAGAAAATAACCCACAAACAAGAGAATAATTTTATTATTCATAAAATGGAGCTTCTTACATGCAGAGGATCTCAAATCCCCAATTTCTACAACACATGCAAGCTACAGAAAGCTATAGAATAACCCTTTCGCAATATGCCAGCTTGTCCCCCAAAAAGTTACCCAAAAATTAGAAACCTACCCATAAATAGAGCTCCTCACTAGTTTGGAGCCAAAACAACATTTAATTTGAGTTTAGGCGGTTTGGCACCAAAAATTTACAACATGAAGTTCAAATTTCAAAAGAGCATTTGCAACTATATCTTCTAGAAAGTGCGCCAACTTTGTGGGGCCATAACTTTTGATCTAGGACTCCGATTCGTGAACCGTTCGAACCGTTGGAAAGGTCTCAAAGTCAAGAACACGCTCAAAATTTGCTATGCTGATTTCAGCAAGTTTCGGGGCCATTCCAGAAGCTCTAAGTGCCTCAAATCCAACTCAGAAGATTTTTAGTTGCAAATATGGGAATCTAAAACTACAATATCTTTCAACCCAGGAATAGAAAATAAAAACCGTAAATTGGGAATTTCATTATGACGAAAAGGGTATCCAAAAATGTAAAAACATCTAAAAAATGATAAACTTGAAATTTAACTATTTTTGGGTGATGCAAGATTGCCCTTACACCACTGAATGCTCCTGCATCAGACACCTAGGGTAATTTGAGAAGTGACCCTATCACATCTCAGATGATTGAGGAAAACACAACCGGTCAACTGCTGCCTTAGATAGCCAGGATGAATCTTCCACAGGCCTTCCTCTCCATTTCACTAGATATTCTTCATACTGCCTGTTTTTGGTACTCCTTCCCACACGACTATCCAAGATTTCCTCAATCTCATCCTTTTCTGAAGTAGATGGTAGAATCCCACACTATTCCATCATTGGTACTTCCTCTGCACCACCTTCATGATACTCTGTCAAATTTGCAATGTTGAACATAGGGGAAATGTTGAATCCATCGAGCAACTCTACCTCATATGCATTCCCTGAATCATGCTTCTTTAAAATTTTACAGGGTCTGAACTTCTTCATCTTCAATTTGTTATATGTTCCCACCGGAAACCTTTCTTTCCTCAAGTGGACCATCACTTCATCACCAATCTGAAACTCCTTATACCTCTGCTTCTGATCTACCTTAGCCTTATACCGCATATTCATCTTGTTAATATGTTCTCTTACCTTCTCATGTATATCCTTGATGTGTGCTGCAAAATCTTCGGCTTTAGCACTTATTTTCTTCTCTTGGTCCATCTTCCTCAATTTTGGAGTTGTTCGGGCTACCTCCATACACAATCTGGAATGGTGATCTACCAGTGCTTCTGTTGACAGAATTGTTGTAAGAAAATTCTGCCTGGGGTAAGATCAAGTCCCATCCCTTGGGTTTATCTCCTACCAAACATCTCAGTAGGTTACCCGGACTCCTATTAACAACCTCTGTCTACCCATCTATTTGTGGATGGTGTCTTGAGAATAAACTTCTATCCATCTTGACTTCTTCCTGAGGGGTCCTCCCAAAGTACCCACAAATTTGAATTAATCCGCGATCACGAAACAATACTCTTTGGTAGACCATGTAGCCTCACCACCTCTTTGAAGAACAAGTCAGCAATGTGGACTACATCATGGGTCTTTTTGACATGGAGATAAGAAATGTGCCATCTTCAAAACCTATCAAGCCACCACAAAGGCTGAATCATTCCCTACCGTTGTGTCCTTGGCAAACCAAGAACAAAGTCCATACTTATCCTCCCGCGAGCCTCTGCAGTGCGGTGGGGCTGATAAGCACCATTATTCTGGCTCACTCCTTTAGCCATCTAACATGCCCTACAACTTTGTACAAACTTCTTCACATCCTGTGACAGAGGCCAATAATAATGCTCAGCGATAATGGAAATGGTCTTATCCCAACCAAAATGTCCTGCCATTCCTCAACAATGCTTCTCCTTTATCAGGTTCTCCCTCATGGAACTCCTCGGGATACACAATTGACTTTCCTTAAATAACATGCCATCCTAGATTATGAAATCCAGCCACCTTGTCCTATCCACTATAACAGCTTCCTTGCAAGCTTTCCAAGCCTCTGCAAAATCAGGATCTTCTGCATACAGTGTCTTGAGTTCATTGAACCCAACCACTTCAATCTGCATCTTTGTCATCAATGTATGCCTCCTACTTAAGGCATCTGTAACCCTATTTGACTTCCCACTCCTATGTTTCAAAACAAAGGTATAACTCTATAAAAACTCTACCCATTTCATATGCCTCTGATTTAATTTTCCCTGACTATTTAGGTGCTGCAAAGCCTGATGATCAGTATATAGAACAAATTCCTTCGGCAAAAAATAATGTCTCCATTTCTTTAATGCTTGAACTATTGCATAAAACTCATGATCATATACATAATACTTTCTCTTGGCATCATTTAACTTTTCAACTTTGAAATAGGCAATGGAGCACCTTCTTGGCTCAATCTTTGCTCAATGGCACAATACTTTGGCATCACAATCCACCTGAAACACCTTGTTGAAATCAGGGAGGGCTAGAACAGGTTGCTCTTTCACCTTCTGCTTCAACAGTTCAAAACTTTTTGTCGCTCCAATGCTCCACTTGAATTCTTTTCTATCCTCTCATTGTTTGGGTCGGGGGTCCTAAATACTATTGAAGTTTCCTAATGAACTTTCTATAAAACTAGCCAAACCATGGAAATATCTCACCTCAGTAGCAGTTCTTGGGGTAGCCCATTCCAGAATAGCCTTCACCTTCTCTGGGTCCATCTTGAGACCTTCTGCTGAGACAACAAACCCCAAGTACACTAACTCCCTCTTCACAAAACTGCACTTCTTTAGATTAATCAACAATTTCTCTTCTCTTAACTTCTTAAAGGCTCTCCGAATATGCATCAGATGCTCATCCAACGTCTTACTGAAAATCAAAATATCATCTAAATACACAATAACAAAACTTCCCAAAAATTCTTTTAATACCTCGTTCATGAGCCGCATGAATGTGCTCGGTGCATTGGTTAGCCCAAAAGGCATGACTAACCACTCGTATAGGCCCTCTTTGGTCTTGAAGTCAGTCTTCCATTCATCTCCCTCTTGAATCCGAATTTGGTGATATCCACTCTTTAGATCAATCTTTGTGAAGTACTGAGCTCCACTCAAACAGTCCATCAGGTCATCCATCCTTGGCAAGGGAAATTTGTACTTGATTGTTATCTTGTTTATGGCTCAAGAATCTGTACACATCCTCCACTCTCCATCCTTCTTTGGTGCTAGTACTACAGGTACTGCACATGGACTCAAACTCTCCTATATCAAACCATTTCTCAACAACTCTTGAACTTGTCTGTTCAACTCCTTATTTTCTGTTGGAGTCATTCTATGGGCTACTTTATTTGGCAAACTGGCTCTAACAATCAAGTCAATCTAATGACTAATTTTCCTTATTGGTGGTAAACCCTCAGGTACATTATCAGAAACAATATCCTAAAACTCATCCAACATCCCAGAAACTTCTTTTGGAACCTTCTCACTATCCTCCTTACTCACTCTAGGAATCAATGCATAACACACATGCTCACGCTTCATACCTTCTAAAAATTTTCTTCCATCTACATAACAAATTCTAGCACTACTGCATACCTTTTCTTCGGTCTCCTTCAGGGGTTTCAATTTGTGACGAACCCCATCCTTTGTCAAGGAATAAGTGTTTGCATAGCCATCATGTATAGCTCACCTATCGAACTACACGACCTCCCCAACAACATGTGACATGCATCCATGGGGATGATATCATAGAGTAACTCATCATGGTAGCTCCCGATCTTGAACTTTACTAGGCACTACTCATTGACCAAAAATTTATGGTCTTTCTACAACCAGGTAATCCGATACGGATGCAGGTGCCTTTCCCTCTTTAGCTTCAACTTTGTGACCATCTCCTCTGAAACTAGATTATTAGTGCTCCCACCATCAATAATGACATCACAACATTTTCCTTCACACTTGCACCTTATGTGAAACTGATTCTTTCTCTATTCTAGTTCCTTTTCCTCAGTCACCAGGGCTCTCCTAATCACTAGGGCTTCTCCCCTTTCAGCATCATCTGAATGTTCAGATTGGGCATCCTCATCTGCATGTGCAACCCTTCCATGACCTTCTGGCCTTTTGTCTGCCCTTCCTTGGTGTTGTGGACATTCATAGGCTCAATACCCTTCTTCACCACACTGGAAACATGTTCCTCTGAAACCACTTCTTTCAGATCCTTGTCCATATCTCCCTCATCCTCTACCTCTTTGGTCACCACTGTTTTGATCACGAGGGCGGTAGAAGTTGTCATTCCTTTGGCTTTGGCTAGTACCCACATCTTCACTTTTCTTTTCATCATCATTTCGGCTTCCTGAAGGTCTTCCATTACCCCTTCCACTTTGACCTCCTCATCCTTTTTAATTGCCATCAAATCTTTTGTTCAGCTTCTCTTCCGCCTTCAGAGCAAACTGATACACATCTTCAATGGTGGTCATTCTGACTAGGCTTAACTCATGAATGCTCGGTCGTAACCCATTAAGATATCGGGTTACCTTCTCCTTATTGGCCTCTGTGTGACCTGTTCTGATGATTATCTTGTGAAAATATTTAGTATATTCTTTCACAGATCTGCTTCCTTGCTTCAACCCTTGCAATTTATTCAACAGATCTAACTCATAGTCCACTGGTATGAACTGCTTCTTCGTTTCTCTACCATGTGATCCCATCTGGTTATATTGCCTTTTCCTCTTCGATTTCTTTCTAACTAGACCTCTTTCCACCAAATACTAGCATGGCCCTTCAGCTTCATTTTTGCAAACTTAACCCGATCTGGGTCCTCTATTTCCTCATACTCAAAATATTCTTCTAGCTCGTTGATCAAGTCGATCAACTCTTTTGGGTTCAAACTTCCAGAATAACTGGGGACTTCTAATCTGGGTCTTTTCCTGATCTTTGAAATGGCCCTTATTAGCCGCATTTGGTCTTGATCAATTGCTTCTTCTTCCTCTTCTACATCTGAACCTTCTTCCTCTCCTTCATCCTCACTTTTCTCCCTCAGGTTTAACCCTCTTCTCAACTGCTCTTGTAACGCATCAATCTGTCTCTGGAGGGCTGCCAATGCATCTCTTCCACCAACATTTATGCCACCTCGAGCACCTCTGGCACCACCACACCTACTAGGCACCACTCTTGGAGGCATATTTCTTGACCTTGACCCACAACCACGGTCCTAGTGTGAACTGCCTCACGATCAGCTATCTGTCCACATGCTCAAGAAAACCCGCTCTGATACCACTTGATGAAGGCGCAGCCTGAGACACAGAAAATAACCCACAAACAAGAGAATAATTTTATTATTTAGAAAATGGAGCTTCTTACATGCAGAGGATCTCAAATCCCCAAGTTCTACAACACATGCAAGCTACAGAAAGCTACAAAATAACCCTTTCGCAATATGCCAGCTTGTCCCCCAAAAAGTTACCCAAAAATTAGAAACCCATCCATAAATAGAGCTCCTCACTAGTTTGGAGCTAAAACAACATTCAATTTGAGTTTAGGCGGTTTGGCGCCGAAAATTTACAACATGAAGTTCAAATTTCAAAAGAGCATTTGCAACTGTATCTTCTAGAAAGTGTGCCAACTTCATGGGGCCATAACTTTTGATCCAGGACTCTGATTCGTGAACCGTTCAAACCGTTGGAAAGGTATCGAAGTCAAGAATGCACTCAAAATTTGCTATGCCAATTTTGGCAAGTTTCAGGGCCATTCTGGAAGCTCTAAGTGCCTCAAATCCAACTCGGAAGATTTTCATGTGCAAATCTGGGAAACTAAGCTGCAATATCTTTCAACCCATGAATAGCAAATAAAAACCATAAATTGGGAATTTCATTATGACGAAAAGGGTATCCAAAAATGTAAAAACATCTAAAAAATGATAAACTTGAAATTTAACTATTTTTGGGTGATGCAAGATTGCCCTTACACCACTGGATACTCCTGCATCATAAAAATTCATATCAACATTTCCAACAATATTATATATGTATATATAAAAATGTAAGTTACAATTACATTTGTATATGTAATTAGGGGTAAGTTCTACTTGACATTTTGATAAATCACTTGCTATGTTTAGAATAGTGGGAACACTTATTTATTTATTTATTTATAGATGAAGTATAATCCGGTTATGAAGTATTAACATTAGTAATCAAAAACATTATGAATAGGATGTGAATTTCCAAAATGTTGGGATGAGTTCAAAAACTCCAATTGTTAATAGATATAATAAAATTTTATAATCTTGCGGTATTAAAATAAAATTAAAAAAAAGTCTTATTTCTTATATGAATAATTGTATTTCATGTTGAACAAAGATTAGTAATTCAAATATTGTCTTGTAGAATTTGTTAATTTTGAAAATAAGGTTGGAAACCTCTTAAAGTGTTCCTCAAAAATTAGTCATAAGTATATGAATAAAACCTCAAATTGGAATCCCAATACAAGTATTATCCAAAATTCATGATTCTACAACATACTCCCAAGATTGAGTCTTAGGATGAATTTTTCATATTTAGTCATCTATGTAAATCTAATGACTCTAGGATTATCAAATTACTCTAAGGAAAATATACAATTAGAAGAGTCCATAAAATTTCTCTAAACACATTATTTAAATTATGAAGGACATTTCATTAAAATAATGAAACCATTTTTCCTAGTAAATGAGATATTACTACTTTATTCTAGCTCTAGTGATTTTTATACAATGACGCCCATTGGTTGTAAATACTTATAATTTAATCCTAGTCTTGAAAGGAGATTAATGTGATATTTGTAGATATAATGGAATTAGAATCATTAAATATAGCAACATTGGGAATTGGGTAAAACATATAGTCTGGATTCAAAACAAGTAATTGAATATGGATGAATTTACTTTAGATTCTCATTGTGCTTAAAATTTTTAGTTTTTAGATATGTTCAAGACTTAAGATAATTCAAAAGTTCTTATATGAATTCATACAATAAAGTTTTCTCAAAATTTATTGCGTAGGTCATGTTCTTGAAAGATAAAGAGGAAAGAAAACACCAAAGGAAAATAGGAATAAAGTGTGTAGCTATTCTTAAAAACTCATTTTACTATGTTGTATGGCAATACCTTCTATGAATGGATATTGTCTAGTTATCAATTTATTTAATGGTACTTAAGCTATTTTAGGAACTTATTATTGAACAATGCATGTTGATTTACTAAATTATCTTGGGAAAATGCTATTATTGAACTGTTGCCAAATTATAATACTTTATAATTGTTAGATTCTTATGAGCTCCTCTCTTATGAAAGTTTAATTATGTTGGAAACCTAATCAAAGAAAGGGAAACAAAACCAGCAGTGTTCAGTATTAACGGTGCCTTTGACTCACGTTTACAGGTAATGTTGGCATGCTTGAGTTATTGCATCTATAGCCTAACACAACTGCAATAATGGCATTTGTGGCATCGTCCCTATAAATCACCAAGGAGAAATAAGGAACATGGGTTGATTAAAATCCAAAGGGAGGGAAATCCCCTTTGGATCGATAATCTAAAAGGATAAAACAAAAATGAATCAAATCTACTAGTGACAACCTAGAAAACTATAACTTAGGAATTTTCAATGGTGCAAATGTAATTCTAACTCAAAGATATAATCATGTGGATAATTTATTAGGAAATCATTTAAACGGGTCAAGGGAGACAAACATCATTAGGGAGTAGGGTTAGATGAATGGTATCAGATAAACAATAAATGGTCAAGGCGATCGTTTATTATCCATGCTTCCCATCATGGGTAGCAACCATAGAGGAACTGTCTAGGGGAAATAAAAACCCTAGAAAGTGTTGCGTACCCACTTTATAATAGTTCTCATAACCATAGCCTAGAAAAAAAAAACTACATATTTTATGCCTTGATCCCGTTTGGAAGTAGGGTATGTAGGTAGTCTGGGAAACAAAGGATGCTCCCAGTACTCAAGCGTTCAGGAATAAGGTTTAGGATTAGAGAGATCACATAGCTAGTTATAAGAGATAATCAACTAAAATATATACAACTATACTCAGAAGAATCCCGTATGGATTGCTTGATTCCCTGATGCACTTAGGCCAAATTTTGAGGCAAGTTTCAAGCCTAGAATTATAACTTACATACCCCTGAGGATGGTGACCTCAGTACACTTTCAAAAGGGAGTGTGGTCATCAGGGAGGTGACTCAAGATTAGATGATCCCGATGAGTCCAAGACTCTGGCCAGAGCACATGCCTATCATATGATAGATGCCTGCCTCGTTTAGGTAGATTCCTATTCTGATTATATGAATAGATGAAGTGAGTTCTTGTTTCGTATGAACAGATAATATACCTATCATGTATGGATAGAAGTTCCTGAGTATACTTGTGAATGAATACTTGAACACAAAAAAAAAAAATATAGTGGTATTTTGGTTAGAATTATTTGGGTCTTTACAGATAAGAATCATGTGACCAGAAGTGGCCAAAAATAGGGACCAAAAAAATGAGAACCACCAGTAAAAAATGTTGAACTCTATCCTTGAAGGTTGCTTGGCACAAAAATATCTCGAGAAGATCAGAAACCACAAACATACTAACCACCACGGCCACAAAAGCTTCTAAAACTATGAAACAAAATACCACAAGGAAGAGAAAAGAAGGCAGGACAACACATCCCCCACTACTTTTCCAACAAAGCAACCAAAACTGCAAGAAATGAGTAGAAGAATCATCATCCTTGTCTGAATTAGGCCTCCCATCGCCAAAATCTCTAGAGGATTTCAAAATCTCCATCCTGCTCTTCTTCCCACTTATCATCAATTAATAGTTATTCATCATATCGAATGAGTAATGCTAATATTGTAAGTAATATTATTATGAATATCAACCAATAACAATAAAACTATATTTTATTACGCTGAGAGGCGTAACCCTACAATGGAAGCAGTCATGGAAAATCATATAGAAGAAGTAGAAATCATTGACATTCTATATATCGATTCTGAGGACAACTCAGTTACAAGTCCTACACTTTCAAGCATTGATTCAAATGACTTCAACAATACAGAAGTCCAACGATTGGGAAGAGATCTTATGAATCAATGCAAGGAACTCAAAGATAGGCTTAAATTCAAAACCTTCCTCTACGTGCAATTGAAGGAAAAGACATTACTTCAATTCAAAAAATAGTTGAAACATGTTATGCCACAGCTGACATACTTGTTGTATTTGGGGGCCTTTTTAGGGAGATATTTTATGATGAATAATATGAATAGGGCGACTCTAATTTACTTATACAAGGGTTTCAAAGATATCTCAAACAAATGTAATGCAAGAAATAATCATAGTACTATCCAATGAAATTTTTTGTAATATGTAACAAACAGTTTTGTATTTATTAAAATATAAATAAAATTTTGTTTTTATCAAAATAAAAATGTCTAACATCAAAAAGACTTGAAATAGTGGATTGGAAGTTGTACAAATTTGTATCAAAAGCTTGATACATAAAATATTTCACGAGAGATACATTAGGGTTGATTTATCATCTCAACAAAACATAAAATTAGTCTAATAGCATAATTCAGGACAATTAAATATTTCCTTCACTTATTTAGGTAAATCTATAATGAGATAAACATATCATTGCCATATTTATTTTGATATTACATAAATGATGAATGCACAAGCTCACACCTTTTTTTTATCAAACTTTTCTTTCAACATTTATAATGTGATAACACATTTTTTAAGTATTTATGTATTTACTATTTTCAGAAGTTCTATTTTTGAGTTTTTTTTTAATACTATTAATTGATTTTGTACATTAATATTTATTGCATAGTCTATTTATTTTTGAAATTTTATCTTTATGGGGATAATATAAACAAATATATATTTTTTATTTAAGTTCTCTATAAATTTTATATAATAGCTATGGTTCGACCGGGGAAACACTTCTTCAAGACAGAGGAGCAAAGAAAACAATACAATAGAGAATATCAACAAGCATATACATTGTATGTAGCAATTGGAAAATGCTCAAGTGGATTTGTACACAGGCCAAAGGAATGAAGTTGATAGAGAACAATATGGTAAACATAGATTAGAGGTCACTATTGAACAGTTACAAAGTGAAACAATAGTAGAGGGTAATGTTAATAGAAATATAGGCCACCAAATGCCTGAGCATCACTCAAATTCTCAATGATATGACATGAACAACCCACAACATAGAGACAAAAATAGAAATACATGCCAACACACATCTAAGGAGGCACATTTACAACTAATAAGAGAAAAAAAGGATGTTGAGGTATGCCCTCTAGATAATGAGGGACAAGTACAAAACAATCTCGAACTAGGGGAAACAAAACAAATTAGACATCAGGACAGTATTGAAATGAATATACATAGAGTGGATTTTGAAATGAATGTAGAAGAGGAAGCTTCTAGGTTAGTAGAATGTGTTGCAAAAACACTAGAAAATATAATTCAACATGCAATGTGATCAACTCCTGAATCACTTCCACATGTATTCCCAGATGTGTAGTGCCTCTCATGTTACTGATATTTTTGATAATACTTTGTGTGTGTTTTGATTCTGTGTGGTTTCTGATTATGTTTGATGCTTACTGGATACTTTGTTAGACATCTTTTATGCCATGTGTTTGGCGTGGAAAATAGTTATGTTTATTTGCTTCTGATAGTTGGACTTATGTGTGGGATAATTATGTTATGATGATGCTACTGAGTGTGTTATATTGATGATATGATATTTTGATTTTGATTACTGTATTTGATTTAGGTGAAGGAGACGGGGTGGCATCGTTCATCCGTGAGCACCCTGCCTCACCGTAACTCTCTTTCACAATGTGTTTGATTATGAGTTATATGCATATGTATATGTTGTTTGATGTTTGGTGTTATACAAGAATGCAGGTACCAGGTGCTGACTCCACCTGCATTGCCGAGTCTGAGCGCGCCCTACATACCCAATGGTTTGATGTGGTTAGGGAGTGGATAAGAAAGTAACCCCATCTATGTCAGTGGTTGGTCTAGTGATTGTTCATGTCTTATTTGTACTTCATCTGTATGGGTATGATTTTAATTTAAGTGATTTACTTTCATGAGTTTTATAATGTTGCAAATTTTGTGTTTATGGCTTTGGCTAATGTATTATTATTTTAATTTAAATACTATCCTATGGTGCAAAGTATTAAGTAACTAAATGTTCAATGTTGAAAATGGTATAAATTCTTTTGGAAAATAATTGTGTGCATTAGCATTTATTATTAGTGCAAAATGTGAATTATCATTTAATTTAAATCAATAGAAGTTAATAATTTATTTTATTGGTTATTTAAAATTAATTCACAGAAATTATTAGTGTGATTGATATTATTATTAAATACTAATTTAATATTACATTTTAATTTTAAAAGTGGCTAAGTTAAATGTTGTTTTATTTATTTTAATGTTATTTGATTGTTTTTCAAAAGTCAACTTTTATTTAAAAGGAATTAAATATTAAATGGTTGCATAAAATAGTGTTAGTTAATTGAGGAAAATTCCTTTTTCGAAATAAGAAATGGGAAGGAAATTGTGGCAAGTGGCATTTGCATGGGAAAATATGTCAGTAAATTCATGGCAAGTTTTGATTTTTGCTTTTTTCTAAAATTTATATCCAAATAGTGCTTTTTTGAAAAAGCAAGGAGAAAAAGAAAAAAAATGAATTTTCTGTTTGCAACTCGAAAATGATGAAATTTTTCTAGAATTAAATCCTTTGTGTTTTTCTTTGATTTTTTGTTTAGAGGAATTTAGATTTTAGTTTTATGAGCTGGGCATTGTTCTCGAAATTGTTTTGCTAGGGTTTCAAATTTTCGGATTGTTGAAGGTTGTGGCTGGCTCAATACACTCAACAGGACACTTCGTCCTCAAATCAAATTAAGCAAGGGACTTTTGGTATTTTTAAAATCCATGAAAAGATCTCTATAAATTTTTAGTTTAAAAAAAAAAAGGATTTCCAAAAAAAAAGAAAATTAAGATTTATTTATGATTACTGCAAATTTTGGAATTTTTGTTTGTGAAATCCAATTCTCTGTAAATGTATATCAGCCTCTAGCTTTCTCCTTCCATTTGTTTCCCCCCCTATGTATTTTATATTGGATTCTAGTTGAGAATAATCGAATTTTCGTTTCCTTCTGTCCATTGTAATCTTCTCAGCCAAGATCCTCTATAAATTGTCTTTGCCAAAGATCCTCTCTTACTTTCCTTCTG
>VDFB02085035.1:0-18019 GCA_007258455.2 Sequoia sempervirens | reverse complement strand
TAATCTCCTAGGTCAGAAAGACACAATGTCTTCATAGTCTTCCAATTTGGCCAAATACAATTTGAATTAGATCACCACAAAACATGTCGCCATGAAGAACAAACTTGACATATCCAATAAGTCCTAGACCTAAAATATAGGTCTCACATAAAGATATTCTTACCACATTACCAAGGGACCAAAAATAGGTCATACATAAGATAGCATAATTGCTAAGAGATAGAAAACATTAAATTACATGAAATATGCTCCGGAGCTGATGAGGACAGCACAACCAAGAGCAAATCTTGATTGTCATCAATTTCAGTATCAATTGGAGAACCACAATTTGACATGCAAAAACTTGCAACATGCTACATGAAGTTCTAGGTAGCAAGGCTAGCTGGAGTAAGCTTTCAGCACAACAACCAACATCAACAAATTAGACTTCATTATACTACATAAATTGAATTTAACAGATGTCCCAAAAAGAAGTACTTCCATATCCAAATCAAGGATAATATCAACACTATGTAACAACATAGCATATGATAGGATAGATTAAGTTTGTTCATCATCCAGAGTACATCCTTCTAGATCCAAGGTTTTGACATCAATGACAACAATGCTAAATCATCAACAACTTCTCAATATATATATCCTTATATTATATTACACTATATACAAAAATCCAAGTCTTGGTCTCTTCCCATATCCATATCTTCTATAGATCTATTCTATGTATTTTTATCTCTCTATATCTATTTTCATATTATTTACATTTCATGTATGTGTTCATTCCCATGAAGGGACATGTCTCCTAGCAATAACTAGTGTTTTTTCTATTTTCCACAAACCTCTTATGGTAGCCTACATGGTGAGATCTATTCTAGCCCTTAACTTGCTAACAATTACAATGGTGCTTCCTAGCCTAGATACTAAGATTCATTTTTCTTTTTTGAGCCAAGAATATTATAAAGTAAAAAGAACTATCAAAATAAATATAAAATTGAGGTGAAAATGTAGAAGTTGAGCAAATACAACTTCATAGGAGCCCAGTGATCTCTGCAAGCAAAAAATACCTGTTACAAGAAGAAGCAAAGAGAAGCAACAAAGAAGTTCTCAAAAGATGTGGAGCTCAATATTCACCAAAATGAAAATAAGAGTTCATATTACAAAAGAGAAGATTTCAACTACATATAGGCCAAAAAACCTAAAAAAGGAAACCCTAGGCTTGCAAAATAGTAATTAATAAAATAATTAATTACTATTCACCTAATGTTAGCTTAAGTGTAAAAAGAGGTAAAAGGGACTTTAATTAATTAAACAAATACTGTTTAATTAACCAAGTCAATAACCAATTACTCTAACACCCCCCTTAAGCTAGACTTAGGGAGAAGCTAAAACCTAGAAGAAGCTACTGAAAGAAAAAAAACAACGGGTCCTGGCAACATGGCCAGATCAGGAACCCAAGTACAAGGAAATCTCTATGAAACGGAGAACAAGGAGAAAACCCAGTGGGAAAAAAACTCCTCTCCAAAAAGAGATAGAAGAACATGCTGAAAGAAATATGAAGGAAGGAAGGCCTCATAAAGACCCCCCAAGGACAACTTCCTTCACCCCAAGCATAGATCGCAACTGAAGATAGCGCGGTGAGGCAAAAGGCTTCGTGAAGATGTCTGCAACCTGGTCTGCAGTGGTAATATACTCCAAGAGGAGAACACCCTCCTGAATCAACTGTCGGATGAAATGCATATGAAGCTCAATGTGCTTCGTCCGTTGATGCTCCACTGGGTTGCGAGAAATGTGTATAGCACTCTGATTGTCACACCAAAGAAGAGTGGGACTATCAGGAGGAAAACCAAACTCAGTCATCAACTGTCTAAGCCATAAGATCTCCTGACTAGCGAGCACAGCAGCTCGGTACTCAGCCTCTGTAGATGATAATGCATGAGCAGTCTGCTTCTTGCAAGACCATGTGATAGGACCAGAGCCAAGACAGAAAACAAAGCCAGAAGTAGACTTTCGATCATTGACATCACCAGCCCAATCTGAGTCAGTGTAGCCAACAATGTGAGGATCCCCTGATGTGTAGTGAATGCCATAAGAAAGGGTGCCCTGAATATACCGCAAAATACGTTTGGCAGCTTGCCAATGACTCTCATGAGGATCATGGGAGAATCGAGAGACAAGGCCAACCGCAAAGGAAAGATCAGGATGAGTGTGAGTCAGGTACAACAAACTGCCAACCAACTACCTATAAAGAGTAGAATCTACAGAAGGAGTGGGGCAAGTAGAAGTCAAAACAACCCCTGACTGAAAAGGAGTGGGGGCAGGCTTGCAATCAAGCATGCCAAAGCGCTGAAGCATATCAAGAGCATACTTCTGCTGGTAAATGGAGATCCCATCAGAAGACTGAATCACCTGAAGACCAAGAAAATAGTGCAGAAGACTGAGATCGGTCATCTCAAATTGCTCCATCAAAGCTCGCTGAGCATGCTGAATCATAGAGGATGAACTACCTGTGATGAGGAGATCATCAACATATAGAACAAGAATCAGGATCTCACCCTCAAGATTCTGAATATAGACTGTAGGATCAGAATGACAGCATGTGAAACTAGTGGAGAGAAAAAAAGAGTCGATCTTCTCATACCAAGCCCAAGGGGCCTATTTGAGACCATATAATGAACGCCGAAGTCTGCAAACCAAAGAAGCATCTTGAACAAATCCCTGAGGCTGCTCCATATAGATCTCCTCCTATAGGTCACCATGCAAGAACACACTCTTCACATCCATCTGATAAATGGACCAGACCCTAGAAGCTGCAAGTGATAGTACAAAGCGAATAGAATTCATCTTGGCGACAGGGGAAAATGTCTCGAAGTAATCAATACCCTCAACCTGTGAGAAACCCTTCGCAACAAGACGTGCTTTGTACTTATCAATAGAACCATTAGCAGCATACTTGGTGCGATACAACCATCTGCACCGAACCATCTTTCTGCCCTTAGGAAGAGGACAGAGATCCCAAGCACTATTTCTCATCAAAGAAGAATACTCCTCCTCCATAGCACTATCCCACTCAGGGTGAGCGGTCACCTCAGAAAACTTATGAGGATCCTCTGAAAGAGCATGACTCAAAAGACTAGAACCCGTAATATGAGAACGGGTGCGACGAGTGTCTGAAGGATCACCTGCCAGAGATCCTGTTGCCTCAATAGTAAAGCGAGCCCATTTGGGCATCTAAGGTGGAGCAAGAGGAGGTGGAGATGGGGGATCATCAGCATCCTCATCATAATTATCCTCAACATAATCATCCTCACCATAATCCTGAAGAGGGGCGGTGGGAGGAAGAGGTAGTGAAGGAGACACTGGAGACAGGGTATCCACTGTGGGAAGGCGCTCATCAAACTGGACATCCCATCGAAACAGGACCTCTCTGGAATCAGGATCAAACAACCTGTACGCCTTAACATCCTCACAGTAGCCGACTAAAATAAGGGGTCGACTCTTCCGCTCCATGGCTCTTCGCTGAGCATTAGGAATAAAGGCCCATGCCTCACTACCAAATACTCGAAATGATGAAACATCAGGCTTGTCATGAGACCAAGCCTCCTCAGGAGTCATATGTCGAATCGCCTTGTGAGGCATCCGATTTTGAATATAATTGGCACAATTAACTGCCTCAGCCCAAAAAGATGGATCCATGGACCTGGACTGAATCATACAATTTGCCATCTCCCGTAAAGTCCTGTTCTTTCGCTCAGCGACACCATTCTGCTGAGGGGTGTAGGGAACAGTAAATTGATGCTGCAAACCATGCTCAGTGCAAAAATCTCTGAAAGCCTGATTCACATACTCCCCCCCATTATCTGTACGTATTCACCGAATACAAAGGCCAGACTGCTTCTCTACAAATGTCTTGAAGATTCGAAAGGAATCAAAGACATCAGACTTGTACTTAAGAAAGTACACCCATGTGCGTCTGGAGAAGTCATCAATGAATGTGAGTACATACTTGGCCCCAGAAAAAGGAGTGGGAAATGACATGAGGTCACTATGAATCAACTCCAAGGGTGCCAAAGCATGAGTGGCGCTTCCCTTCAGAAAGGGATCCCTGTGATGCTTTCCAAGCACACAACCATGACAAACACCATCAGTGCAGGAAATTGGGGGAAGACCAAGAACAAGTGCCTAAGTACTCATCTGCTGAAGATATCGGTAATTGACATGGCCCAAACGCTCATGCCAAAGCTTACTCACAGAATCTGCATGTGCTATAAGAGATGAACCTATACCCACAGAAGGCTCAAATCCATCAAATCTGTAAAGACGAGATGCAGTATCAACATACCTAGTAGCCACAATCAAATCAGAGTCATGGAGGTCCCGAATAACCACATGATGTGGTGAGAACTCAACTGTCTTACCAGAGCCAGAATGGAAAATCTGATAAATGGACAAGAGGTTCGTCGAGATGTCAGGAACAACCAAAACATCCTGCAGAGTACCCCCATCCAAGGTGACAGAACCTGAACCCAAGACAGAAAGTTGTGAAGAGTCACCCACTGCAATCTGTGAAGTACCACAAGAGGCAAGAGAGGTGACCAACTGCTGAGTATGAGTCATATGGTGAGAAGCACCAGAATCTAGAATCCAAGTGGACCCATAGGTCGATGCGCGAGCAGTGAGAGCATGACCTTTCCCTGTGGAAGGAGAAGACGACTGAGGTGAGGAGATGTTATGCTGATGCAGGGCTTCCTCTAAAGCCTCTAATCGTTTCCAACACCTGGAAACTGGATGTCCTTCCTTGCCACAGAAGGTGCAAGTGTCTGCTGATTTCTTCTTAGTCTTGGAGGAAGACTCACCAGACTGCGAAGATTTTCCCTGTTTTGGATTAAGTGGTGGTTTGAAATCAGACTTAGGAGGTGGTTTGGAGGAATGCTCACGACCTGTTGAATCTTTCTTGGGCTTCGGTTTCTGCTTCGGTTTCTCCTTAGATGACTGAGCAACCAATGCTTTGTTCTTTGATCCTGAGAGCATATCAATCTGAGAAAGGTGTGACTGCTCACGAGACAAACGCTCACAAAACACATCAAAGGTAGGCATGGTAAAACGAGTACCCAGACCATCCATGGTGGAATAGAATGAAGAAGCAAATATCTGAAATGGACCACGAAGCTTCGAAAGGATCAAGTAAATGCACTCTGTGTCTGACTTATTCTTGCCACAACCCTGTAAAATAGTGCGGATTGTTTTGAACTGGGTCAAAAAATCCTCAATGGTGGGAAATGATTCAGGTAACAGTGAAGTCAACTCAGCCTCAATCTGTAATGCTCGGAACTCATTAATGGTCCCAAAAAGTGTCTCAAACTTCAACCAAATGTCGCGAGGAGTGAGCAAAGCATCAAGGTGAAATAGAAGGCTGTCTGAAATATGCAGAGATAGCAAACCCATAGCTTCATCCATCTTGTTCCTGTGCTGGAGAATCTCAAAAGGACGCTGCAACTGAGGTTGAACCTCATCTAGACAAGACCACAACCCTCGGGACCTGAGAAGCCTCGTCATACGAGACTTCCAGGTGTGATAGTTGTGTGATGTGAGTAACTCAACTGAGGAGTCTGCCATGAAACCCTGCACCTATACCTGTAACTGTACCTGCTGGTGTTTTTTATTATTATGTGATCTTTCAGAATAGACAGAAGATGCAGAAGGGTTTGATTGTTTTTGAGAGTTTCGGTGTTCTAGATTTCTGATATAAATGACAGAAAGCGAGAAAAAACACCCCCCACAAAAGAGAAACCCAAACCCTAGTACAAACGAAGGAGGAAGCAATGCATAAGCAAAAAAGCTTCAAACAAATTCGCGTGTACCTGAATAAAATTCGAAGAACAAGGATCACATAGCTGAATAGTGCAGGTTGAGAGCTTTCCAACGCCTATTCATTTGCAGAAAACGGAGTCCGGATGCAAAAGATATGGCTCCGGGAGTGCAAAAAACAAGTTCTGACTTTGACTGAGATAACAGCATTAAAACGGAAAAATCAGGAAATCAGACCTGATCCATCAGAACGGCGCCGGAAGTAGCTTTCCAACGGTATCTCGTTTGAAAAAAATGGAGATCGTATGCCCATTTGACACCCGATTTTGTGAAAGCTCCTGAAAATGCACAAGAAGGTCCTCCAGAGCCCTCAGGGGCTAAAAAAAAATAGACCCCTGGTCCGCTGGGCGACCAGGGGCTGGGCGTCAGATCTGGCGGCGAGCTCAGGGAGCTGGGCGTGCTCAAGCGGGCTCGGGCGAGCTTGGGCTCGGGTGAGCTCAGGCGAGCTCGGTGAGCTGGAAGCTGTGCGTAGCTCGGCGAGTCGAGATCAGCGAAGCCTCGGGCGAAGCCGGACGGAGCACGGGTGGGTGGGTCACAGCGGCGAAGACCGAAATGGGCCTGGCTGTGGCGGTGAAGTCACCGGCGGCAGAGACTTGGGTGGCGGTCGATAGGGTGCATAGGGCGCGCCGTGACACGTGAGTCTACAAAGGCGGTGGTATTGTGGAAAACACGGCAATGGCCGAGACTAGAAATCCGCTTCGGTAGAACCAGAGAACTCGCTATGCACTGGCTTGATCGGGGCTTCCGCGGTGAAGCTCGGGCAGATGAGCACTCCGCAGATGACTCCTCGACAGAATGCGCATTCACCTGAGCCTGCGGACCGCAAGGTGTCGGGTGGAACTCGGGTTTTAGGAGCGTGGGCTCAGCCAAGAAGGCTGGGTTACGAGGACTTAGCACGATGGTGGACGAAGGCACACGGCGAGCTCGCTGGTGGGTGGGTGGCACCGCCTCCTCGAACCGGGAGCGAAAAATAAAACCCTCGCTTTTAACTTTTTGAATTTTATACTGTGAAATGTGTCTAGAGCCGCCCGCACTCGAAAGCAAAAAAAAATTCACACCTCAAATCACCGTGGCCAAATTGACATGCCATATATGAAAATAGGGTTTTTACCGCCCAATCCAAACCGTAGTCCGCTTTGGGCCCAAAAGCACCAAAAATTTCGTTGGGCAAGGAATACCAGAAACCCCAGATCTGCTTCCAATGAAAAGCTTCTCAAAACAAGAACAGGTAGCTACAGATCTGATGCTCCGAAATCATGTAGAAGTTGAGCAAATACAACTTCATAGGAGCCCAGTGATCTCTGCAAGCAAAAAATACCTGTTACAAGAAGAAGCAAAGAGAAGCAACAAAGAAGTTCTCAAAAGATGTGGAGCTCAATATTCACCAAAATGAAAATAAGAGTTCATATTACAAAAGAGAAGATTTCAACTACATATAGGCCAAAAAACCTAAAAAAAGGAAACCCTAGGCTTGCAAAATAGTAATTAATAAAATAATTAATTACTATTCACCTAATGTTAGCTTAAGTGTAAAAAAGAGGTAAAAGGGACTTTAATTATTTAAACAAATACGTTTAATTAACCAAGCCAATAACCAATTACTCTAACAAAAAGAATTAAAATTATGTAAACGTAATTTCTCTAGGTGTTTTTGGTATCTCTACTAGGGCAATACACAATTTTCTAGTAGTAGGATTATAGTATCAGTGGAATTATAGGTACCTCCATTCGGCATACAAATTCTTCTCTAATAAGAAAGCACTATTAAAAAATATTTTTTCTCTAATTATATTTCTCACAATGATTAATTTATCATGATTCTAATCCCCTCAAGTTTAGGAAGTATTAAATAGATTACATGCACACATTATTTATAATTTATTTAATCTAATACATTCCTACCTATGTTTTGGATTGACTTATTTTTGAACATTTCCTAACACTATGACTTCACTATGATTAATCTCTCTTTTTAACCAAATAGTATAGAATTTATGTAATTCATAATTTATTCCTAGAAATTCATTATTTGTTGTTTTCCATTTGCACCATGTCCCTAGTTTTGAATGGAATTAGGAGCTTCTTTTATTTATTTCCTCTTTATTTCCTTAGTCCTATTTCGATGCCACAATTGATATTCAACCAAATATCTTGTTCAATATATTCCTCTGGTGCTATTTCCCGACATTTTCTTATCTTCCATTTAAATTCTTTGTGTTTCTAATGATATATTTTCACATGTCACCTAGTCACTTTTCCATGATCAACCATAATTTTTCATGTCTCCCCCTTTCTCTTGATAACTTAAAACAAGTACATTACCTTTTATGAATCTATATTTCATATTTTAACTATTCAAGTAATATCATCCTAGTGCATGTATAGGGTTCTCTTACACTTCTAGGCCCTATTTAACCTATAAAATGCAAACCTATGCCATTTTCTGCACATGTGGATCCTTATATTATCTACTCTCTGCTTGATAAGCATGTTGAGACCCTAAAATAACATTTTGTTATCATTTTATCGTTGAATGCATAGATATAATATTTTGATCTCTATTTTATAGATTTGAAAGACTAATTTATTTCAAATAATATGATAATGTTCCAATTGGACAAATAAATTTAGTAATGAGATTTCATAACTAGGAGATCAAAAACACAGAATGGAGAGTTCATAGGCATCATGTTTATTCTTATACTCGATTGATGTATTAATAGCTCAATATGCTCCTCAAATCCTCCTTCACATTCCTCATGCCCTCCTATTAGTATTATACATCAATATATGGTTGACCAATACACACTCCAATCTCAACCTAGAAAGCTCAAAAGTGTTATAAATATTATATGTATACATATTCAAGGGATTTATTATAATAAAAGATTTAATTATTTCATTCATTAGATGGAATAGCATGGAAGGTAGAGGTAGATCCTATAATAGATAAGGTAAAAAAAGTGTTATTTCTCATCTATCCATGTAATGGTGGGTTAAAGATTGTAACATTAGTGGGAAATCAATTTTCTTAAGCTTTAATTTTTATTTAGATTGGTATTATTTGTATATAATTAGATTAGTATTAATAAAATCATTTATAAATATAATGATTTTTTTTGGTGATATGTTGATGGTTTCATTTATTTTATTCATTCTAAATGTTATCATAAAATATATGTTTCCCTACAACCTTGCATAACTGGTGTTATGTGTTGAGGTTAAAGTAGTATGGTACAATCTATAATAGATTTTTCTACTAGAAATACTTCCATGTGAAGATATTTATTCTTACATATAGTGTATTTCTTCTCCGCTTTATTCTTTCATTTTCCTCTTTTCCTCCATCTTTCTCCTTTTCTTTTTTAGTTGGTTGTTATAGGTTTAGATTAACATCTCAATACTTGAAATATTTTGAAATGAGTGAAAGTATTTCTTCTCCTCTCTATTCTTTCCATTTCCTCTTTTCCTCCATACTTCGCATATCATTTCCTCCATCTTGAAAAAAATGAACTGAGTGTAAGAAGTAGTGGGCGTGAATCTCCTTCTCCTAGTTCTCAGGATCCTTCTATGTTGTTGGTGATCCTTAAGGGTGGACCTATTGTTTCCACTACATTTATGTCATCCTATGTGAATCACGCACCTTGTGGGACACCCCGTGTCCCAAAACTTTCTTCTATTGAAGATGTTAGATGCTTGGAATCTCTAGCCCTCTACAAGGATCTCTTTCTAAGAATTCAAAAAATGTTCTCTAATGGAATCTAGATTGTTCTCTATAAGGAAGGAACAAGTATCAATATCAAATACCACTCTCTAGATCAATTTTTGGCCAAAATGGTTGGTCTCTATGGAAAGAACAAAAAAATAGAGTGTTTAGACCCTAGGACACCCTATTGCAAGATCTCTTTCTCTTTTGCATGCTTTAGCTTGAGACCTCTATGGTTTCCTTGAATGTGGAGTGTAGAATATTGTTGTCCTATTTCCTAAACCCAACAACAAAAATATTCTACCTTACACAACTATTGTAAAAAAATGAACAAGTATTAATTTACATATCGAATTGAATCTATTTGTATAATTTGTAACATCAACAATACTCCTAGAAATAGAATAAAAACTTCATCTAGAATATGGCAACATATCCATGAATAAAGTAATTATAATTAATAGTACATTTATTAAACTTAACATTTAGAATTAGATTACTAATAATACTTTCCCAATTACTTAAAAAGTACTTCTTCCAATTTCTAACTCCATCCACATTAGTATTTTCAATCCATATACAAATCTATTGAAGAAAAACTACTAATAATGAAATATCCTATTATATTATTCAAAATTACTACATTCTAATACATAAAGGTGGTGACTACATATTATGTATAGATAAAACACCATTAATCACCAAGCTAATGGGTATGTGCAGGATCATGATGGCCAAAAAGTGGTAATATGATGGCTATGTGGCTAATGACTATTTTTTTACCCAAATTTGATGAAATGAAAAGGGTTTTTAAAGGAGATTCTCATATTTTCATCTATATAAATTATGATTTAATTTGAATTTAATAAGTAATTATTATTCATTTTCTATTCAAATTATGATTAAAGTCCTGGCTGATAGGCTGATTCAAAAAAATCTATAGCTTTCAAATGGTATCACATTTTTTGAATCCAAAAAATGCATCACATTCTATGATTTACATACTATAGGATTAGAAAAAGAAAAATTGAATTTCATGAAGTTTTTACCAAGTTAAGGTGGTCAGACATACAATTTTTTATATTTTTTAAAAAGTTGTAATAAAAAAATCATAATTAATTATTTACTTGGAAACAAATTACAAAAAAATATGCATCACATCGAGGCATGAGTCCTCTAGTTATATCCAAAATATTATAAAAAATATTATCATTTTATTATGGTTATGGTGGTCAGATAGACACCTACTTCTTATTTTTTCCTTGAAATTTAAGTACCACTGCATTGAAATTTCAAGTTTTCACCAAATAGATTTTTTTTTGTTTAAAACAAACCTAGTAGTTTAGAAACTACATTCAATTTGCTACAAATTCTATTCTTACATATTTTTGAAATAATATAGATAACTTATTCAAATTTTTACGCCAACTTTCCTAACTCTGATTTTTCTGAATTTTTTGCCACTTAAGGGCCTGTTTTTTCCATGATGATCTTGCACATACCCTAATAGTAATAGTAAAAAGACCAACAGAGGAATGTGTCACATTACTTGCGAGATGGAATAAGATAATTAACCATTTCCTATTTTTTCCACTACTTTGATTAGGTATAAGGTTCCCAAATAGTTTCCAATAAGTATTTGCAACCATTTGATCCCATCATAACAAATACAATTTTAGAATTCAAATATTTGGTATATTAGAATAGAAAATGTAGAATAATAAATTATCACCCTTGACAATTACATAATAGATTTAGCTCCCAAATATATTCTTGGCAACAATTATGCTCTTAATTTGCTTGTTTTGTGGTAATATTTGAAAAATCAAGATGGAAACAAAGATTTTGGCATTCTAGGTTTCTCTTGCACTTCTAGGGTTTTTCACCTAAAAGGAGAGAGATGGGCCAAAATGGGCAATGTCTACACTCAATATTAATGAAAATATAGATGAAACGTGTTTAAATGTAATCACTGCAATAAAATGATAAAATTTATTGATTATTAATGAAAAACTAACGAAATGCAAATTGTTTGAAAACACAGTGTAATATGCAAAAAAAACACTTAGAAATGAAAGCAAACTACAACAGCTATGAATGAAACTAGATGTGTGCACCTGAGATCTTGTTGGAGACTAGGAATGACTCATGAAATACTACTGATGCTAAAAATTTGGCCTACTAGGACTCATTCGCCATTCTAGGTGAATTAGTCCCAGATCTAGGAAACTATTTTGGAGCTTGTTTTGGAAAAATGGGTATCCAAAATAGCAGAAAAATATTTTCAACCCTGGTAGTGGGACTCATTCACCATTAATGGTGAATCAGTCCACTTTCAAATTTTTGAAAGTCCAAAAGTGAAAACTGAAGCCCTTGGTCTGCACCTCGATTCCTAATAGGTGTCTGCCTCAGAAAGTCTGATTTCTAGGTCTGAAAGTGATTTTTTGTGGATATTTTGGCGTTTTCAACAAGGAGAGGTCTTCAAAAACTTTGTAACTTGATCTTCAATGATTTCCAAGTTTTCAAGATGTCTAAATTTGCAAAAACATAAGAAGAGAAGGACAAATGTTGAATGTTAGGGCATGGGGGTTTGCCTTGCTCAAACCCCTTTTAGGTAATTAAACCAAAATGAAGAAATAATATAACAAAGACTACAAAAATGGAGCTAATACCTTGCCATGCTGATTGATCTTGATTTTTTGCAGCAAAAGATGAAAATTTTTCCCTTCAATGTCTAAAAAATGATCTTGAATGACTTGGAATGATGAAACCCTAGCTTGATTGAGAAGAATAATGAATGATGAGTGAAGAATGAATGAATTGGTTATGAATTAAGGTTTAGAGACTTGTATTTATAGGAATTTCACCTTATTCACCCATTAATTGGATCCTTAAGGCTGACATGGAGTAAAATAAAACTTAAAATCCAACTTTTCCTGCTTAAACCTCGAAAATGACTCAAATGGGAGTCATTCACCATCAAGGGTGAATGGGTCCCACTTGGATGGGACTGATTCACCCCTAATGGCGAATGGGTCTCACAGGGGCCATTCTACTAGCTAGAATGTTGGGAAGTAAGGAAATCATGTTTATATGATGATTTTATCGGCTATTTCATCAAATTATGCCTTGGGATGCACAATATGGGGTCATAGGGGCCTATTGATGATAATGTAAAGGTCAATTAGGGCTTGGAAAAATAAATAAATTTGAAAGTGTGATTAAATACACTTTACAACACTAAAATGTGGTCCACATAGCGTAGAAAGGCACAACATCCAATGTGAATGTGTAAGACACATTACAACACTAGATTAGCATTAAGTTTATTTTATAGGCCTTCTAGATTGATGTGATAATGCAATTAAATACATTTTATAATGTTGAATTAAGGGGAAAATGGGTCCATTAGACTTAGATGCTTAATCAGAGTCTAGAAAAGTGTGGAAGTCATTTACAACACTTTACAACACCTTTACAAGACATTGTTAGATGCATTTTATTCAATTTACAAGGGTCTAAGACCTAATGTGGATGTGAAAAACACCTCACAACACTAAATCAAGGCTCCATTAATTCCAATTTCTCATCAATTAATCCCACATCAAGAAAGAAAAAAGGGATACCTTTTATGTGTCCATAGTTAGCCCCCACTTTAGTTAGAGGATGAACTTTCTTCAAACTCACACTAAAGTAGACATTCAAGAAGGGGTACAATCGTACCAATGCGGATGACAAAGGATGATGAAGATCAAAGGAGATTGTGCAATCCCCCAGGATCCAAGATCCCCAATCAAACCAGCATGAGTGAAAAAAGACATGCACGAGGGTGAATGTTTTGTAACAAGACAAGATAAGCAATCAGGCAATGGCAAAAACTAGAGAAAAAATAAAAGGGGGGATCAAGCTTCAACTGTTTATTCAACACATTATGGAGCATCTCTAGGCTATTTTTCCAAAAATGTTTACTCACTCTGAGGTGAAAAAACTCTTAGCTATCCACTGGGTGAGAAGTCCTAAGTATACTCACTTTGGGGCCATGGAACTTTAGGTTGTCTATGGGGTGAGAAATCTACAAGGTGGATATGGGGAAAAGTCATGCCTCGAAATGAGCTTCCCACTCAACCATACCAAAGTCATACCTCCTTATAACTTTAATAAGGCACCACAAAGAAAATGGTCTTCGAGCTCTATGAGGTAAGCAAAATTTCGTATGCTTCAAACTCATAGACATTTCCAATGCAAGATAGTGCAAGGAATGTTCAAAGGAATTTTTCTTAGTTCATGCAAGGTCTCATCTTAGGGAACATCATGCTTAATGTCTCCAAGAGAGGAATGGTGCAAATGGTCTCATCTTCTTTCCAAGAGAGGATAAGTGCAATGTCTCATCTTGGGAAACATTGTACCTAATGTTTCCAAGAGAGGAAATCATAAGAAAATGAAAATCACAAAATGAAATGTCAATGTCAATGTATGCCCCCACTTTAAAGTGGTTGCTAACACCATTACTGTGAGAAATTGCTTTAAAGTAGAATGGCACATGAGAACTTACTCAGAAAACCCTACATTAAGTCATATGTTTCCAATAAGCTACATCATGAAAAAGGTAGTATGTCACATGCAAGCCAACTTAAGGCATGTCATCTACATCCAAAGCTTGCTCTTATTTGTACATGAAAGGTTAACGACTAACCAAAAGAGGCAATGACAAGTGACATACAAGGACAAGGATACTGAACCCCTTGCCCCCACTTAGTGCAAGACAAGGGTGAGCCAAAATTATGCATGCTTGAGTGAAAATCAATATCAATTAGAGGAATTAGGTGCCCCCACAGAAGAAAGAACACCAAACTCCTTAAAATGTTGTATTTTACTACTAAAAGCCTTACATTCATTAGTGGAATGACCATGAACTCTATGATATGCACAAAATGAAGTCTTGTAATAGAATTTCTTTCAAGTTCTGGGAGGAAGGGATATCAAGTGACCTTGGGGAAGTCTTGATAAGATACCTTCTTGATCAATGTGAGAAGGTGGTCTTGTAGTTTGGGACAAAGATATCTCTTTCTTAGTACCATATGTCATACCTATGCAAGATTCTGTAGATTGTGAGATTTTATTTTTTGCTTTATAGAAGGGTGTAAAATATAATGAATTCAAATGATTAGTGTTTTGCAATATGACATTGGCATTAAGCAAGGATGTGTTTGTTTTTTTGTTGGTGTGTAAAGGAGAATGATCAATACCACTAGTGTCGATCAGCTCATGATGCTTTATAGTTAAAGTGGCCTTAGCAGAATGTTGTGTGGGATTGTTGATGTTGAGTGAAGGCTTGGCGATCTCTATCAAAGGATAGTAACCAAGACCATAAGTTGTTTGTTGTGTGAAAGGATTTATAGAGTTGCAAATACCTTGTTCATTAGAAGCAAGTCCTTTTTCCATTGTAGCCAAGTTGTTTCATAAGTTCATAACCTCATCTATAAATATTTTTCATTGCTTGTGGATTGGGTAGTTGTTCATGTTAAGCTCATTAAAGTTTGTTGTGTAGTTTGTTTCTTTTCTAAAGGGGTTGAGGTGGATTCTTTTGAAGGATCATCCATAAGTGGTGGTGTGAAGAAGGAACCCAAATAATCATCTAATAGCTTCATGACTTGTTCAATATGTTGTTGTTTGTCTTTTTGTCACATAGGTTCCACTTGTATAGTCAGTGTTAATGTGTTTAAATGATTTTATTTTTTATTCTCAATGTTCAAACAACTAGTGGGATCATAATCAACTTCAAGTATGTGCACTTTGTTGTTGTGAATGTATTTCATCTTGCAATGAAGATTGGAAGGAAAAACATTCATTTCATGTATCCATGGCCTACCTAGAAGGAGATTATATTAAAGTTCATGAGGCATAACATGGATTGGTGTATTTAATGTGGCCACTCCAACTGTAATAGGAAAAGTGATCACACCGAGTGGTTGTTTTGCTACATTGACAAATCCCTTAATAGATAAAGAATTGGGTTAAAATTTTGATCTATCCACACGAAGCCTATGCAAGAGGTTTACGCTACACACATTAAGGGTTGATCCATTGTCAAAAAGGGTTCCCTTTATCCCTGTCGTATTGTATTGAGCAATGATCACATGGTGAAAGCTTCATTTTTTTTGCACTTCTAAATGGGGGAGTACAATTTGGTGGAAAATAGGGTAAGCATTCAATCCTTGAATTATGGCTCCTATGTCAATTGGTTGCACATTAGAAGGGATAGGAACTTGTCATAAGGTCGTTTGAAGCATAGAGTGATAGGTAGGTGAATTCTGAAGTAAATCACATAGATCTTTGTGGGAGTTCTCTTAAGTTGTTCCATAAGAGCATACTCTCGTAATCGAGGGGCACTATGTAGTATATAATCTATCAAAGGTAAGTACTTCAGAGTTGGTTGTTGTGGTTGTGGATTGTTTTAAGTGTTGTATGTATGAGGAATGATATGATGATTCAGTTGCTATGACACATTATTCTGAGGTGGGTAGAAGGTGAATTTTGGCTTATGTTGAGTTGGAGGTTTGTGTGATGGGGGATAAAGGATGAGTTCAGGTTGGTTTTGAGTCTGTTTTTTGTGTGAAGGTGGGTAGAGAATTAGAGGGTTCTTAGGATCTCCCACGGGGTATGTATGAGCTCCATTAATTGAGGGGGATCTAATGGAAACTTGTGCATTCATAACCTCAACAGTCTTGGTTTGATCTATCTCTAATGAAGGGAAATCTATAATCACCTTTTGATCTAAGGAAGACACATTACTATTGTTGTCATTTTCTAAGACCATGATATTCTCCCTAGGAGGAGAGTTTCTAGGAGAACTACAAATCAAATGTTCTTGACATTTGAGGGTTGGTTCTTCTAAAAGAACTTCATTGCAAGTAGGGGAATGATCAATGGTTGAATTTTCTTCCTCAATAAGTGTTTTCCTCAGTGAAGGGGGACAACTAAGATTCTCATGACCATCATTGATTATGTTTTCTAACAAAGTATCTTCTTCACAACAAGGAGAGACACTAGGAGAAAAAAAAAATTTATTGTCATGATTACCTATGGTTATGTTATGGTGGTTAGGAATGTCTTGTCCACTAAGAGAGGTAAAAGGAGAGAAACAACTAGGATTCTCAAAACTCTCATTAATTGGTTATTCTACCAAAATATCTTTGTCACCAAGATGAGATATATTAGGAGAAGAACAAGTATGATTATTAGGAATGTCTAAAGTTGTATTCTCTTTCATGAAAATACTCTCATAGGGAGGGGGTAGCAAATATTCATTAGCATGGCTAAATATGTAAGATACTAGCATTGTTTGAATAAAAATGAAAAGAACTTGTAACCATTTGATGCAATGTTTCATCAATATAAAAAAATGTATATGCAAGGATGCAAAACATTTTTATCCAATATATGCATAGCTTTAAGAATCCAAACACTGTATATGCAAGAGTAAAAAGTGCTTTTATCAAACTTATACAAAGTTTAATGAAAAAAATTGTGTAAACAAAAGTGAAATTACTTTTAACCATGTGATGCAAAGTTTTAGAAATGTGAGTATTTCCAAATCTAATGATGCTTGCTAGTAAAATGACTTAAAAAATCAGTACATTAAATTGATGTTTTTGACCTAAATGCATAAAACAAATGTTTCATAAACTTTCCAGACTTATAGTATGTAGTACTAGGAGGCTAAGGAGGCACAAAAATGAGGTTTCTAAAGTTGTAAAAAAAAATAGTTGATTTTGATATTGTATGATGCAGACCTTAGATGTAGATGTAGAATTTTAGAAATTTTGAAGGAAATTATATGCAAAAATGCAAGCTAAATGAGCTTTCACTAATCCAAGTTTTTAAATCCTAGAATGCAAAACAATGCAAAATTTAATGTAAAGTTAAATCTACGACGATGATGGACTCCAAATTAGAAAAGAAAGTATTCAAAAATCCAGTTCACAAAAATGGAGACAAAGATTTTGGAATCTTAGGTTTCTCTTGAACTTCTAGGGTTTTTCACTTGAAAGGAGAGAGATGGGCCAAAATGGGCAATGTCTACACTTTAGATTAATGCAACTATGGATGAAATATGTCTAAATGTAATTTCCTATGTAATAAATTGATAAAATTTATTTATTATTAATGCAAAACTAAAGAAATGCAAATTGTTTGAAAACAAAGTGTGATAAGCAAAAAGAACACTTAAAAATGAAAGTAAATTGCAATAGATATGAATGAAACTAGATGTATGCACCTGATATCTTGCTAGAGATTGGGAATGACTTTTGCAATGCTGCTAATGTTACAAATTTGGCCTACTAGGACTAATTCGCTATTCTGGGTGAATTAGTCCCAGATTTGGAAATTGTTCTATAGCCTGTTTTGGACAAATGGGTATCCAAAACTGTAGAAAACATGTTTTATGCC
>VDFB02085034.1:0-18711 GCA_007258455.2 Sequoia sempervirens | reverse complement strand
TGACTCAAGTGGCGTATTCAGTTTTGGGCTTCAGAATGTGGTTTTGGGGAGTTGAGCTCATTTCACTTAAAAAATAACATTATAATTTAAATGTTATTTTATCACCTTGGCCTAGTCAAATGACTTAATGTTATTTTAAAAGAGGGACTTGAAGGGTGGCGCCATCATTAAGGATATATTTAATTTTTGATGAATTTTCCAAAGTCAAAGCAAGTTAATATGGGCCCATTTATCAAGGTGTTGATTTTAATTAAAATATGAATATTGAGCTAAAAGGGAAAAGGACGCCATCTTGAAGAAAGAGCTAGGGTTTGGTCATTGAGTTGGATTTTAGGGTTTCGTGAAGTCAACCGAAACTTATAAAAAGGAGACTTGAGCATCATTTCATCATCTTTGGTCTAATATATTGTTATGCTGCCGGATTGGCTCTGGAACTGCTTCGAGGAATGAAGGCCTCCTAGCTTGGGCATCGCTTCGTGTTTGCAAGACAACATCTAGTGGTGATTCAATCAATTTGTGAGTTGCATTTAGTTTGTGCTTCGTATTTAGCTTGCTGCATTCTTAGATCTGTTTTGGCATTTAGTGGTCTCAGCATATTTCATTGTTTTAGACAACAGATTTCATGTTTTTATTCATATCTCAAAAAATACAAAAATACTAGTTCTGGGTATTGTCTCAATCCAATTGTTTGTAAAGGGCGAAGCTATTCTCCAAGTTATAGAATTTTTAGTTGAGTCTGCAATTTTTAAAAGGAAATCGATTTTCTCAGCTGGGCCGTACCTTTTCTTGCATTGGGATTTGTGCATTAATTCATTAGATGTCTTTGGAGTCTGTTTTCTGATATTAGCTTGAGCCCCATCTTGCTAGGAGTATTGTGCTTCAGAAATCGTGTCATTTGAGCAAGTTACTAGGGAGTTATGAGCATTTGAATAGTTTCATAGGCTGCTGGTTTTAAGTGCAAAATACAGATTTGTGGAAAACAAAAGAAAACAGAATTATTATTTAAGATTCATTGTGAGAATCTGATGTGGCATCTTGAATCAAATCAAGGGAATTATTATTGTATTGTAATGGTGAATATTTCCAATTCTAATCTCTTGACAGGCGTATAATCTTCACTCTGTAAACTGACAGTAGTACTGGCAGTGATTCTTAAGCTTGTTCAATTCTGTTTGTAATGCTCAATTTCATTTGAAGTTTGTAATAGATAAATCTCCGCCCTATGGTAGCTACTTTCCCATCTTGGGTCAGCAAGCACATTCTGGGTGTCGAGTATTTCCAGTTTCAGCATTTATTTCAAGCATTGAATTCTGTAATCACTCCGTCATATGGTCGCCCCTCACTCCGCATTGGATTGGGTAGCACATACTTGACGTTGAGTTCCTTTCTGTATTTAGAGTAGAAGATCCTCTGACCATATGCTCGCCATCATCGGCGCCATCCTTGGTTAGAGTTGCTTTTTGCATAAGCAGTTTAATTTAGATCCTCTGACCAATGCTCACACCTTGCCCACATCGGGATCCTGGTGTACATTCTGGTTAGAGTTGCTTTCTGCACGTTTTGGTTTATCCTCTAACCTTAACGGGTGCATTGATTGTAACTACATTTTGAAAACGCAGTACCTGGCTCGGAATATTTCAGTGGTATCAGAGCCAAGATCTTGCCATCCTATGATCATTCTGTCTATGAGTGACAGAGAAAAGAGGTACGTTGCAAGGGAAGACAAGAAGGTTGGAAAACAGTTTCAGCCTTATCAACCTCCAAAGGGTCAGACAGCTTTAGAAGTCTTGAGGGCTCATTGGGAGTCTTCTCAGGAAACAGTCATGGCAGAGGGTGAGAGGTCAGTTGGGGGTAACGAGAGGGTTACCATCAGTAGAGATGATAGTGGTAAGGGCAGAGAAAGATCCATCAGTCCAGGACAGCGATTTGAAAGAAAGATGGATGCTTTGATGGATATGGTTTCACTCATGATGGGGAAAGTGGGCCAAAATACCATTCCACAGAACAACACTGGGCATAGAGGGGAGCATAGTGCTTCAAACCAGCACGATGAGCATGCAGCTCGGACGGTGTCAAACAACACTTACATTTCCACCAGGCCATTCAAACCCACCTTCTTGGCATCTGTAGACACTCAGCCAGATCCTGAAGAGAATGCTTCATTTGTGGAGCAGTTGAGACTGTGTGGAGCAGTTGAGACTGGGTCGTGCAGAGTATGACTCTCTACCTGCTGACATCAGGATGGATATGTCCTATAACGATTTCATGGATCATAAAAGGAAGAACAAAGGACAAGGGAGACACTTTGATCAAAGAAGACCATCAAATCAAGGAGATTTGTACCAAGCTGTCAACAAGGTTACACTTCCACACTTTGACGGGAGTGATAATAGCTCAGCTCGGGCGTGGATTCAGAAGCTGGATAACTATCTAGCTCTCAGACCAATGGCAGAAGAAGAAGCGATCAAATTCGCTACGCTACACCTTGATGGGGTGGCGCACGAGTGGTGGTACCATGGCCTTGTTACTCTGGGTCATCGGTCTATCACAACTTATGATGAGTTCACCACTAGGCTCATCGAGAGGTTTGAGAAAAAAGATCCTGAGATCCACTTCAGAGAGCTTGCACAATTGAGACAGTATGGCACAGTTGATGCCTACATTGCGGAGTTTCAGAGACTCTGAGTCATGGTGTCTGGAATCACGGAAAGGAGATTGGTGCTTCTTTTCAGTGAAGGTTTGACAGAACCCCTCAAAGGTTGGATTAAAGCCTTTGATCCTCCAACACTACAAGAGGCCATGAAAAAGGCAAGAAACATGGAGTGGGCTGCTCCTAAGGCAAAATTTCAGTCAAACTCCCCCTTTCAGAAAAGGGATAAAGGGAAGAGACCTCAGCATAGACCACCTTTGAGACCTCAACACAAAGAGTTCAAGAATCGCAATCCCCATGTCACCAGGCTGGATCCAGAAACCCTGAATGAACTCAGAAGAAAAGGGTTGTGTTTCTGGTGTAGGGAAAAGTGGTCACAAGATCATGTTTGCCCTAAAGGGGTTAAGTTCAATCAGATTGAGTACTATTCTGTTGGCGAGAGTAGTTCTGATTTTTCCGACCAGCAATCTGATTTTGAAGAAAGTGAAGTAGATAGAGCTCCAGAAGGATCCGGAGATGAGAAGGAGAGTGGTGGAGTCTTAGCTCAACTTTCTAGTTTTCAAAGAAACGAATCATTCAAGGTTCGTGGGATGATCAAAGGGCAGCGAATCGTTGCCTTGATCGACACTGGAGCAACACATAACTTCATTGATGAAGTTGTGGTAGCCAAAAAGGGGCTGCAAACTGAGGAGTTTGAAGGGTTTAAGGTCATGGTTGCCGATGGATTCCATATCTCTTGTACCAAGAAAATTTCGAACATGACCATGCAATTGGGAAACTACGAAGTCAAGGATGACTTCTACGTAGTCCACATTGGAGATACTGATGCCGTCCTAGGCATTCAATGGCTGCGTTCTCTAGGGGAGATCTCATTGAATCTGCAGACTATGGAGTTGAAGTTTCAATCAGATGGGAAGAAGATAGTTCTAAGAGGAATGTCTAATGGGGGTCCTCGAGTAGTGTCATTCAAAAGAATGGCAAGACTAATCCGTCACGATCAAGCTGAGTGGGTTGCAGAATGCATGATCCTTCTTGCTAGTCCTGTTGAGACTAAACATGATCAACCTCCTGATATCCAGTCTCTTCTCGCGAAGAAAAGCAAAGTCTTTGCCGATTTGCCCCCTGGACCACCACCTGAACGGGGTTCAGAACACATCATAGAGCTCAAGGAAGGAGCTAAACCGGTGATCACAACTCCATATTGGTATCCGAAGAGGCAAAAGGATGAGATCGAGAAGAATATTCAAGAACTCTTGGAGATGGGTTTCATACGCCCAAGCAAGAGCCCCTTTGCATCTGCAGTGGTTCTTGTGAAGAAGAAGGATGGTACCATGCGCATGTGCGTGGACTATCGTGCTTTGAACCAGAGCACCATCAAAAACAGATACCCCATTCCCATAATAGATGAGCTCATTGATGAGCTACATGGGGCCAAGTTCTTCTCGAAGATCGATCTGAGATCGGGTTACCATCAGATTCGGATGAGGGGGTCTGATGTGGAAAAGACAGCTTTCAGATGTCACTATGGCCATTTTGAATTCTTAGTCATGCCATTTGGGTTGACTAATGCTCCGGCTACCTTTCAGTCTTGCATGAACCGTGTTTTTCAGAATCAGTTAAGGAGATTTGTGTTGATATTTTTTGATGACATTCTAATTTACAGCAAGACTTGGGAAGATCATCTCAAGCACTTGGAAGAAGTGCTTAGTATCTTGGAATCTGAGAGTTTGTTCGCAAAAGCTTCCAAATGTGAATTTGGAATGGAGGAGTTATTGTACCTTGGCCACATAATCAGTGCTGAGGGAGTGAAGGTGGATCCGGAAAAGATCAAAGCAGTAATGGATTGGCCACCACCTGAGAACTTGACTCAGTTGAAAGGTTTTCTGGGTCTTTGTGGTTTTTATCGGAGATTCGTAAAGGGGTATTCACAGAATGCTGCTCCCCTTACTAATCTCACCAAAAAGGGAGCCTTTGTTTGGTCAGAAAAGGCTCAAATTGTTTTTGACAAATTCAAGAAGATCATGAGCTCGTGTCCGGTTCTGGCCATCCCGGATTTCTCCAAGCCATTCGAGCTACAGTGTGATGCATCAGGTGAAGGAGTTGGGGCTGTCCCGATGCAAGACAAACACCCTATCGTGTTTGAGAGCAGAAAATTGCGGGGTGTCGAAAGGACATATTCAATTTATGACAAAGAGATGCTTGCCATTATGCATGCATTAGCCAAGTTCAGGCAGTACTTGGTGGGGAACAAATTCAGGGTTAAGACTGACCATAATAGCCTCAAGCATTTCATGCACCAGAAGGACCTAAATGAGAGGCAACAGAAATGGGTGAGTAAGCTTCAAGCTTACGACTTTGACATTGAATATGTCAAAGGGAAAAATAATATCGTGGCTGATGCGTTATCAAGGAGACCTCATCTTAGCTCATTGTGTGAGCTTATTGCAGATTGGAGAGACTTGTTGCTTGCTGATTATGCCAAAAATCAGTTTGCAACCAGCATTCTTGAGGGTACTTTTCATGATGAAAGGTACAAGGTGGTTGAGGGACTGATACATTATAAGGGAAGAATCTTTCGATGGTTTATCTCGAAGTTTTAAGAAGAAATATCTTTTACTTTCCATATACCCAGGTTGCTGGTCACTCAAGGTTTTTCAAGACGTAAAGGCGCATCCCATGAAAGGTTTTCTCGGAAAGGGATTGTTGAGATGTAATAACGCTACATTCAGGAGTGCCCCGCTTGTCAAGTGAAGGTGACGGAGCATACTGACCACCGGCTTCGCTTAACCACTTCCACCCCAATCAAAAATTGTAGCATTTTATGATTCTCAAGTAGATCGGGATACTGCAATTGCTTGAGGACAAGCAATCTTGGGAGGGCTGACTGTAATGTCTTCTTCTCAAACCTGATCGTTCATGTGACCGCTGGCCTTTTTTCTGGAAACCCGAAGGCTAGTCGGAAGGTAAAATTAGGGTTTCCTGTTTTTGAGGAGGTCTTTGCTCAGAGATGGTGGATTCAATGGCGGATTCTTTCGGTTTTCGAGAGCTTCGCAGTGGTGTGTTATCTCGCATTCTGAGCATTTCCGTAAATTTACTATTTTTAGTAAATTCTATTTTTGGCAGAAATGGATGGTCTCAGGCGGTGGACCTTTAGTTGACTCAAGTGGCGTATTCAGTTTCGGGCTTCAGAATGTGGTTTTGGGAGTTGAGCTCATTTCACTTAAAAAATAACATTATAATTTAAATGTTATTTTATCACCTTGGCCTAGTCAAATGACTTAATGTTATTTTAAAAGAGGGACTTGAAGGGTGGCGCCATCATTAAGGATATATTTAATTTTTGATGATTTTTCCAAAAGTCAAAGCAAGTTAATTTGGGCGCATTTATCAAGGTGTTGATTTTAATTAAAATATGATTATTGAGCTAAAAGGGAAAGGACGCCATTTTGAAGGAAGAGTTAGGGTTTGGTCATGGAGTTGGATTTTAGGGTTTCGTGAAGTCAACCGAAACTTATAAAAAGGAGACTTGAGCATCATTTCATCATCTTTGGTCTACTATACTGTTATGCTGCCGGATTGGCTCTGGAACTGCTTCGAGGAATGAAGGCCTCCTAGCTTGGGCATCGCTTCGTGTTTGCAAGACAACATCTAGTGGTGATTCAATCAATTTGTGAGTTGCATTTAGTTTGTGCTTCGTATTTAGCTTGCTGCATTCTTAGAGCTGTTTTGGCATTTAGTGGTCTCAGCATATTTCATTGTTTTAGACAGCAGATTTAATGTTTTTATTCATATCTCAAAAAATACAAAAATACTAGTTCTGGGTATTGTCTCAATCCAATTGTTTGTAAAGGGCGAATCTATTCTCCAAGTTATAGAATTTTTAGTTGAGTCTGCAATTTTTAAAAGGAAATCGATTTTCTCAGCTGGGCCGTACCATTTCTTGCATTGGGATTTGTGCATTAATTCATTAGATGTCTTTGGAGTCTGTTTTCTGATATTAGCTTGAGCGCCATCTTGCTAGGAGTATTGTGCTTCAGAAATCGTGTCATTTGAGCAAGTTACTAGGGAGTTATGAGCATTTGAATAGTTTCATAGGCTGCTGGTTTTAAGTGCAAAATACAAATTTGTGGAAAACAAAAGAAAACAGAATTATTATTTCCAATTCATTGTGAGAATCTGATGTGGCATCTTGAATCAAATCAAGGGAATTATTATTGTATTGTAATGGTGAATATTTCCAGTTCTAATCTCTTGACAGGCGTATAATCTTCACTCTGTAAACTGACAGTAGTACTGGCAGTGATTCTTAAGCTTGTTCAATTCTGTTTGTAATGCTCAATTTCATTTGAAGTTTGTAATAGATAAATCTCCGCCCTATGGTAGCTACTTTCCCATCTTGGGTCAGCAAGCACATTCTGGGTGTCGAGTATTTCCAGTTTCAGCATTTATTTCAAGCATTGAATTCTGTAATCACTCCGTCATATGGTCGCCCCTCACTCCGCATTGGATTGGGTAGCACATACTTGACGTTGAGTTCCTTTCTGTATTTAGAGTAGAAGATCCTCTGACCATATGCTCGCCATCATCGGCGCCATCCTTGGTTAGAGTTGCTTTTTGCATAAGCAGTTTAATTCAGATCCTCTGACCAATGCTCACACCTTGCCCACATCGGGATCCTGTGTACATTCTGGTTAGAGTTGCTGCACATTTTGGTTTATCCTCTAACCTTAACGGGTGCATTGATTGTACGTGATATTTGAAAAAACTAAAAATTTGGCTCGAATATTTCATATTCACAGCAACTATAATCTTGTAGTTAACTATGGATCAAGTTAGGTGCTAGAATCAGATCAGATCAGATCAGATCAGTGGTCTCAAAGTAGTTTTGATGTTAGCTTTGTTCTCGTCCTTCACTCTTAGGTAAGTATAATATTTTTGATAATATTTGTATGTCTTAATTAAACTTAGAAAATTTGGAAGCTTAGGCTGAAATTTAGCTATGGAAAAAACGGTCATGAAGAATCCTTTTCTTGGAAGTTGTATCCTGAGAAGAACTTTCACAAGAATGGAAAGAAATCTTCTCATTTTTCTCCTAAAGATAAAGAAGTTAAAGAGATAGATTGCACTTCAAGTGTGGATTCAAAGATTAATTTTACTACAAAGAAGGTTGTCTTTTTTGAGAAAAAAGTGGGCAATCAAAATTATTTAACATCAAAATTAAACATAGAGTATTAAAGTTGATGCACTTTTTAATTCTTGTTCACGAGTTAACTTTATTTCTAAATATTTAGTTGGGATACTTGATACACAAACTTATCAACACCCCAAGCCTTACACTTTGGCTTGAACCTAAAATGGTATGGGCTTGTTATTTATTAGGCAATTTAGAGTGAAGTTTGCTAATTCTAAAGAATTGTTGAAGTGATTTCAGATGTTGTACCAATGGATGTGTCAAGTTACATTTGGAAGCCCCTACATTTTTGACAAAGATTTTATATACATTTGGAAGGCCAAATGGTATCACTTGTGCAAAGAAGGGAAAACATTTAAATTGATTGCTTCCAAAGGCAATAAGAAGCATCTAGAGGCCCTAAATCTTGAATCAAAGAGAATATTGAGTGGTTATAATTAATTCATTCCCTTGCATATGAGGAAACTAGTGTTGATTGAGTTTCTGCAAGTTCAAGCTTCTCATAACAAATTATTTAGATAATTGGAGACACGGGTTTTCTAGATCTGGGTTGAAGTAGTGGAAGGTGAGATGGCAACCATGCCATCTTTCAAGGGGATCATCTCTTAAGTTTTCAGTGCCTATAAGATTTTGGGGTCATAAACTCCCTAATTTACGGAGGGGTGGCCCAAAGAAGATCCACTTTGTACTTGATGGATACAAAGCACTTTCTAGTGCATGTCCCAAAATAGGTCATAAATGGCATCATAACGTTAATGTGTTTGAATATTTGGATTCTCTCGAAAATTTGTATGATTTAAAAAAGAAAAGTCTCATTTCAAGCCCATATGCGAAAATTGTGACTTTCAAAAGGTTGATGAGAAAAAATTGCCAATTAGGGTAGTTTTTTGCAACTACCTTTCTGCTGAAACCAGCATTTTCACCCATGCTTAGAAAAATGTCCCAAGACATTCCAATTTTTTATTGTCTTCAGTTCTTCAATCCTTTTGACTTCCAAGGATTTTGTAATGCTAGGAAACTCTATTCATAAGTATTGTAAGCTTGAATTGAGCATGGAGGGTTGGAGCGAAATGAGTCTTGTAACTCAAGTGTTGGGAGATGTTTGTGAGAGGACTTTTTGTGTTCATATTCATGGATGTAATAGAAAAGGGCTCGGAAATTGTAATAGTGAGTTCTAATTGAGCTTGGGAGAGCAGTTCACTGTTGTGGAGTGTTCTTGAGTAAGTTTAAAGATGATCAATTCTAACGAAGCCAATTTGGGCTGCGAAGTGAATGTACCTCATATTTATGGTAGGGTTTTACCCACAAAGGGGTTTCTCCACATTCCTTTCTTGTCTAATTTTGTTGGGATTATCTATAATTTCTAATTTGATGCTACATATCTCATTCTGTTTTAAGAATTCAGTCATTTATTTATTCTCATAATCTAACTCCTTCAACACCATAATTTTTGACTACATGTGAGGAGTATCCTCCCTAATTTATGGATCAACTACGGAATGACTTTGGGCAGTAATTTTCCATTAAGGAATCTTGTTCTGCTAAGGTTTATACCAATGATATTAGTTAAGTGCATAGACTGTAACATTTCCTGCTAAGTACATGATAAATGGGAAATAAGAAAAGAAACTACTATGTATAAATTAATAATACAGAAGTTAATTATTACAAATCAAAGATTAGACTTTAGTTAATGTAAACTATATACCAACAATCCAAAATAATTTTTCAAAAAATGGTCAATTAAACACCTTTCAATGGTTAAATAAAATGAGCAGGGACTAAGTAAAATAGCAATATCTTCATTAAGTAAATGAATAGTGGGGAGGGGATAGAATTAATAAAATTATATAGGGTTCAAGCTTCACTCACCATGGCTATAAAATATATGCTTTTCTGTTCTATAACGAGCTTGTCCCTCAACCAGGGATTTTGTGAGCTGCGGTTTAAGAGTCCCCAATCAATAACAAGGTCCCAATATGTACTAACAATGGCTGCAATTGATGACATAAAGATAGACATTATTCTCCAGCCTTCATGTTTTGTCTGACTATACGCTGTTCTCATTACAACAGACACAATTGTTGAAAAGTACTTTAAAGCATTATATCCTTGCATTGCATCCCTTTCTTCGACCAAGCGCCTAACACACTGCAAGACATACTTGAAACCATAAGTGGCTTCCAGGCTGTAAATTAACTGCTTATTGCTGACCAAATTTTGTTTAGAATGAAATAAATAGAAATAGTACCTAGCACTTTAAGTTACTTCCAAAAAAAATGTCATGTCATGAACATCTGCCTATACATAAGAATTCATGCTTTTAGAAAAGAGAAATATATATTAGAGGACCTGAAGAAATCGAATCCAATAAGGGATCACTGCTAGAATAAAATAGAAGGTGGGATATGCATTCTTGGCCTTGAGCGTGCATGATTTATTTGATATTATTTTGATGTCCCCTGAGCTGTAGAAGCATATAAAATACTCAAAATACCTTATTGCCTGTACCTGAAGGATATGAAAGCTGAAATAATTAGAACTTTTATTTTCAGATGAAAGGAGAATTATATTATTGAAAGGGATTACTACAAAAATCCTTTGTCCCCTATCAGACAAGAAGCCCAAGAATCAATGGCAGTTAGTTACATCAGACTTCCAAATGGAAGCATTATAAAGCATATTCCAAAGGGGCATATATGAAACAAGAAAACTTAGAAATACCATAGCATATATAGAATGTCCTTATAGTAGTTCATAACAAAATAGAAAACACAAAAGATAAGTTCTTTAAGTGGTTAAGCATATAAAAAGTTACACATCAGTGATAGGCCTGTCAACAGTTTTTTTTTTTTTTTGCAAGACAACACAAAATGGAACAGTGTGTGAGGATAGACCTCTCTTCAAATTATGAAAGGAAGCTTCCTAATACATAAACTAAACTTAAATGCTGAGCTAAATTAACTATAGACAGAAAACTATAGACGAGATATACAAATATCAACACTATATAATATTTTTTGAGGGTTTGCATAAATAAAATGATTATTTTCCTATGTTTTTGTCTTGGATACAAGCAACAAACTATTAATAGTCATGCCTTGCAACCAAGATATTCAGATTTAACAAATAAAACAAACCTATCTAAACACACAATGGCTCCTTCTAGCTGGCTAAAACAAACACCAGCTATTCAGTACCCACAATGATAATGTAAAACTCCAACCAAAATGTGAGGGACATTCACTTATACTACAAATTCCACAATCTTCTTACATTATCTTGCTGAAAAGTTCTGCACAAAGATAATGGTGGCTTTCAACATTGGTGGAACTCGAAAGAAGGCCTGCTATAGCAGCAAAATCCACATGAGAAATGGAAAACTACAAAAAACCAAAGCCAACTCCTGCTAGAAAAGTACAATGGTGAATAAATTGAGAAGGATGGCAAATGAAGTTGAGTTTTCATGTTTTAGAACCACCTTTTTCTTTAAATCATAGTTTAAAAAATCACCTAGTACTCAATTGACTTGGTGCAACTCACGAATTTTTCCACACATCATGTTTTCGCTAGGACTCTGTAATGTCCCCAATCAAACAACTCTAGGAAACAGATGATTGATACATGTGCAACTTGAAACAATAATCAAATGACCAATATAGATGCCAAACCCTAACCAATCAGCAACAATGCAATATTGCAAACCCTTGTAAATCAAACTTACACTTCTAAACAGAAAATTCAAACCCTCATAATGCTAGTATACATCCATAAATGCAACATAAACTACATGTCTGAATTGTATTTGTCAAATATGTCAAATATGATTACTGATTTATGACTGATTTTTTATGGACAGTGATACTATCATTCACCAATATTTATGACACACTTATGCACTAAAATTAACCAAATATGAAGGAGAATTGGATAATGAATTGCTAGATAAATTATGAAAGTAGCAGTAAACATGGAAACACTAGCCTAGAAACCCTAAATCTGATTTTTATTAATTGTAACAACTGGAATAAGCACCAATGCTGATATGCTAAACTAGAATACTATTTTTTTAAGATTCTGTAAGAACCCTGTCTTATTCTGATCATAAACTTCTGTCTTTTGCCTCAAGGAATTTTCACAAACACTTTTTCTTACAGCCTCGGTCTTGCTGGTATTGAGTTTCAGTTTGCTTTGAATGGTTTTTTATGTATGCAAATGAAATTAGAGTGCCTTTGAAAGTGATGCTAAACAACTATTTAATGAATAGAAATGGTATGCAATATCTTTTTGTATTTTCTATGCATGAATGTGACTGAAAATGACATCTACAGCAACTAGGCAATTTATCAAACACTTTACATGCAACTAAAATGAAGGTACAGCAACCTGACAATAAGACAAACAATTTGCAGCCATCCAACAACTCCTCTCTTTGATACTTGTAATGAGATTACAATTCTAGGAATGATCCTAGTTTGACACCATTATCAAAGATTACAAGTTTGTCTCCTTCTACAATGATGACTGAATATTACAAAGCTACGCTGCTGCCTTGGGACAGCGATCAGACTTCTAATCAAATGCAATACTAACAACTACAATGACTGTGCTTACAATGCTAAACTTCTGACAGAGACAGCAACCTCACTAACTTCAATGTACAATACCATCAAAATGCAAATACAGGTGATAAGGTGAACCTGGAAATGGAGTAGCAGCCACACTAATAATTCGATTCTCCACCAAGGCCAATTATCTTCACCTCAGAATGTTGTGCCTTCCTTCAAGGGATTCCCCACGATTCCACAAAATATTTATTTATATTTTTCCAGCTCTTTCCAAGCAAAATCGCACCATGTAGGAGTGCGCCCAGCAAAATACATTGAAGTATGGCATCCGCATGTGCTAGGGAAATAACTTGATTAGCTGGAAATGCAACCATATACACTACATCTGTTCTTCATTGAATATACCTTGAAACCCTTGAGTAGTTTGATGTAATCTCCACCAATGATTCACAATACTGTAGCAAACACTATTCATGTGTACTGTAGTGTGGCTACTGTAGCAGCACATAAAACCCTCGTAATCTTTTGTATTTCTTCTCCCAATGGCTGCCAATAGAAATCTCAAAATTTCTCCTCAAACCCTTGCTGAATGCTTCACGATTATGCACAATATTGACTCCTGGATGAAGCCAAACCACGGAGCAATCTTCAGCTGATATCTCACAACCTCAGAATGCTGATACAATGAAGATACTACGTTCTCCAATGCCTAAAACCTGCAAAAACCCTAGGTTTCCTTCTCCAAGAGAGGAACTCTCCAAACACACAAGTATAAAATGATCCAATGATGCCTTCATTTACTTTCGATGGCCTTAATATACTTCTCCAAAGATTAGGTTGATTTTCTCCATGAGGCCTTTTAAAACATTTAAAATCATTAAATAAATATTATAATGTTTGTTTGCCTTTTTAATTTGACTTTATAACATTTTATCACTTGGGCGCCAATATCAAAATACTTTATAATTGTCTTTCATCATTAAATGGCCCCACTTCAATAAAGTCATAATAAAACATTATAATGTGCACTTTCTAAATAATTATTAATAAAGTAATCACTTTATTAATAATTAAAATAACATAACTCCACAAATAATCATTATTTCTCAATTCCGTTTGAATCTGGGAGTTAACCATTGTATCCACTACGCATCCAACCGCCTTACTAAAAATAGTAAGGGTCCCTCTCTAACATCTAGTGACTTACTATAAATAGTAAGTACCTCCAAATAGAACCAAAAACTTCTAAATATCAATGCATCATAACATATGAAGGATCTGGAAAGATAAACACTTATAACTGTCACCTGAAGAGCTCAATAATGCCCAAACTGGACCTTCTAATCCACCACAGTAGCCTACAAGGGTCAACTGATAGGCTAATCCTTAGAACTTTGATGCTCACGAAAAAGGGGACATTACAGATTCCAAAGTGTGGCAATTATCCACTCAAAAGATGACATACATCAGATATGAATAATTCATTGATTGCATGACTGAAAAAGACATAAAATGTTTATACAAATGACCAAACCCCTGAAATGGTATGAGAATTTGTCCGTCCAAGGCAGCAATCAGACCTATAGCATGGTATAGATGGCTAAAAATAGTTGTATGGTGACTGGAAACAATGATGATTAATGTTGTGCAGCAGCATAAAACTTTGAAATATCTCTACAACAACAAATGAAGTGTCAAAAAAAGACATTGAATGATTTTCTTGTAAATGCTGATTTGATGATGTGGCACAATTTCCTTGCAAATATGAATCGAACAACCACAATCAACAAGCCCAAATGCGTTTCTTGAGTAGAATCGCTTCAAAAGATACGATGGTTTTCGTCCCCAAATCCAATTATAGAAAACCAAGAGGTTTTTCATTTTCCATATCTCCAATACCAAGGTTTTTCATCCTTGAATACTTTAATCTCCAAAATGAATGAAATAATGAAATGACAAAAATCAAATATGATAGAATAGGACTATTTGATGTGAACCTTGACTTCTCTTTTATAGGCACCTACTTTGGGCCTTTTATTTATTTTGACTTCTCTTTTATCAGCAGGACCCGTACAGATGACACCGATGGATCCTCACGACCCTCTTGGCACTCTGCATAGGTACATTGCAGAGTTGAGTGCCATGGGTAGACATATACAGGAGTTGAGTGCCATGGGTAGACATATGTAGGAGATTGGGGAAGTGACTTAGCAGCTCATCACGAGACTTGATCCCCTAGTAGCACAGGAGGCGGAACGCATTTTGGCGTTCATGCAATAGGGATGTGAAAGAGAATTCTTCCAATGCTTCGCTGCAAAGGGTTGGTCGAATGTGCCAACAACAGAGATGCTAGACGAGATGATGGTTGCTTGGTAGCCAAGCTGACCAGTAGCAATAGGAAGGCATGGCAGGGTTCTCACGATGCTCCTGTTGTCCCTCATTTTTGACTTGTTAAAAATTGGGATAACCTATCAAAATTTTGATAGAATTTGAAGATTTTCTCTTCTAAGGCACGTTTTACGAGGTGCAAAGGTTAGAAAATTTCAGTTTTGGGTCTATAGTCCTTTTGGCTAACATTTTTCACTCACTCTCGTCCGTTTTCGTGAAATTCTGAGTCATTTTTAGTGTCTTTTTGACCAAATTCGGGTTTTTTAGGCAACTCAGCAGAATAGGGAAATTTAAGCTTAAGAGCAAAATTGCTAAAACTTCCAAAAGTTCCGAAATTGCTAAATGTCCAAAAAATCCCGACTGCCTTAAGAGCAAAATTGCTAAAACTTCCAAAAGTTCCGAAATTGCTAAAGTCATCAAAAAACCCAAAATGCTTGCAATGAAGTTTTACAAGTTATTTTTCACTTGCAATGATTAACTAAAAAACCGGAAATGCAAGTAAAGGGCATTTTTGAAGTTATTTATTAGTTATTTTTCACTTGCAATGAGCATCAAAAAACCCGAAATGAGTTTTGCAAGTGTTTTTGTGAATTTTGTAGCTTGCTCTTGCTCATATGTACCCCGATTGAAGAGATTTTGGCATGAAGAACACTTGGCAAGGTCTGCAACTTTATTAAATTCCCCATTTTTGCTCTACCATTGCCACGTTTTTGCAGATTTGAGTTTGTTCAAGGCGCTTTTTATTTTTCTGTTTTTGTTGCTTTAAATCTTTTGTTCTTGGGTTGCCTTTCTATGGAGATTGAGATTGCATATTAAAAATATATGGCTGAAAACGCGTTTTTCCACTTCATACGCCCTTCATTCATAAAAACGTTTTTCTCTTTCTTTCATTCGCCTTCCCATTCGCTTTTCATTCATATGCCTCTCATTCTATTTGAAATGTCATTCATTTCATGATAAACACGTCCTCCATTCGCCATATCCATTGAAAACGTCTTGTATTAAAACGTTTTTTTTTCATTATTGGAAATGCATTTTCTTCATTTTAATAAAAAGGATGTTTTTCCTCCATTTCTGCCCTTCATTTCATCCGTCATACATTTTCATTCTCCTTTCGTTCATTCCATTCACATTTCATTCCATCTCATTACCATTTTCTAGAAAAGAAGAAAAGAATAAAAATGCCCTAGAAAGCAAATCGGGATTTTTCCAATCAATTGCAAGTAGGGCATTTTTGTCTAAAATGCAACTACAAGTTAGCACAAGGAAATAAACTTGCAATGGCTTCCCAAAATCCCGATTATACCTTACTTGCTGTCAGCCTTCCGAAACCCGAAATTCACTTGTGAGCCCATTTTTGCATCAAATTATCCCTTCCCTTGTCAGTCTTGTTTACACACATGATCTATCAAACCAATAAATCAAGGCATGGGCATTGTTTTATAACAATTTCATCTTGAATAAGGTGTTATGGGTTCTTCATCAGTGAACAAAAGAAGAAGAGATACAACAGTAATTCATGGAGCAGCTCGAAGGTCAATAATCCTCATGAAACCATCTAGGGACAAAGTAAATCAAGCATGGAAAAAGGACGCAACGAAGAGAAGAACTTCCTAAAGAAATGGTACTACTCCAAGCCTGTGATAAGGTTGCAGTTGCCAAGAACACACTAGGCCCTGATCCAGCTAAGTAGAAATTATCAGCAAGTTCTTATCTTTCAGAGCTAGGAACGAGACAAGTTGAAAATATTAGGTTGTTTTATGTATTTTACTTTCGACAAAGTATATGTAAAAACAAGTTTTGCAATTGCAAGTGTTCTTTTCTTGCAGTTTTGGAAAATGTAATTACATGTAAGTTCTTACAAAACAAATCACAATTTGGATTGTAATTTTGAATAAGTCAATTGCAATTAGTTACCAGTTGAGAGATTTTCTCAAGTTTGTTGAGATCCTCCCACCTTTTTCTCTAGACCTCTCTCCTATAAATACTTGAGAGGGTCCATTGTAATCTTTTATCTTTTGGCAATGCAACAAAACTCTGCTAATTTGTATGTGCACTTGAAGACTTTGAGCTTAGATGTAAATCAGATTACAATCAATTAAAAGAGACAAATTGCTTTCAAACTTTGTGTTGATTCAAGGTGTTATGTGACGACATTTTCTGCATATTGATTGTGAGTTTTGTGGTGTTATACAAGAGGGATTCAAGCTCAATTCTGCAGACTTTGAGTTGCTTATTGCGTTTGGAGTTTTAGATTGGTTTTCAGATTTGATACTGCAAACTTTGAGTTGTTTGTCATGTTTGAAGCTATTGTAGAACGCTCAAACAAAGGGAGTAACTTGCAGACTTTGTGTTGCTTTTATTTTCTATGTTTGTGCATTAAAAGTACATCATCATGTAGTTAGATTTTAAGCTGCTACATACTATACTTGGTTACGAGAAAATCATCTAAAAAGGTTGATAGGAGAGTAAGTTGTCAAAGACTTTGTGCTTTCGTTAGTGAAAATTCTGTAATCAACTTTCACGATACACAACTTGACTTTACCACAGCAATGTGAGATGTGAATCTCCCTCGAAAGGGGAGTGCTCTTTCTACCGCTAAGCAGAAACAATAGTAAATCACAAAAAGTAATTACACAATGTAATAATGAATTCACTTTGAGTAAGTGTGTTACATTCATACTTCTCTCTTTTTTCAGAGAAGATGTTTACAATGCTTCACTTGTTGGAAGTTCAGAATTCTTGATAACCTGAAACGAACAACTAGCAGTAATGCCAATATCTCTATCTCGCCAAAGCGAAGCGTAGAGATACCGTGGCAATTAATAACAAACAAATAAATTAAAAGGAAAAGCTCACGGCACAAAGTCGCTCCGTGAGCTTTTATCAATGTTGATCTGCATAAACGTACCGGCTTGCTAATGCTAGAAGCAAAGTCTTCTTAGACGCAACAATTCTTCAAACAGCATGAACGATTACAAGCACAAAGTTTTGTAGATCATCCAACAAGAGTGTTAATAGCACGAACGATTACAAGCACAAAGTCTTGTAGATCCTTCGACAAAGTATCCAAGAGTATGAATAATTATAAGCACAAAGTCTTATAGATTATCCAACAAGAACATGCAAGAGTATAAATGATTATAAGCGCAAAGTCTTATAGATCACCCAACCAATGATAAACAAAATAACAATGCAATCTAAATAATAGATGTAACGCAAAGTTTACATCAACCACTTAGAGTCTTTCAGATTCCTCGAACTAATCACTACCAAATCAAATCAACTTACAAAAGTATTGAATCCAACGCAAAGTCTGGCTTGCAATCCTTTTCTTTATTGATTGAATCTCATTCACAAAATATGAACGCAAAGTTTCACAAGTTTGCTTACAAAGGGCAGCACTTCGTTGCAAAAGGCTAAAAGATAATATTACAATGAAAATCCCTCACATTATATAGAAAGAGGGATGAGCAAAAGAAGGAAAGAGATTGAGAAAATTAGGGAGAGTTAGGTGAGCGATTTTAGGAAATCTCACCTAACTTTGACCAAAGTCAAAGTGTAATTTGTTTTGAAAATATTACATCTTTTAACTTGGTGTAATTACAATTTACAAAATGACATTCGAAAATGTCAAGAAATATTTACAAGATGCATAATGGGATGCACCGGAAATGTCTAACACTAGAGAATAGGAGGCCGCTTCACGTCTCTTTGCATTGGGCGCGGAAGTCTTCAAATTTCCTCCTAGTCTCCTGCACGAACTTCTCATCTGGACCAACGGTGTAATCCACAATGGTGTGAATTCTCGTGATCGATCTCATGGCAGATGAGTGAACTTTTTTAACCTCATTAAGATAGCGCCTTCAGTTGTCCATCGTGAGCCTTGTATCACAAATGATGTTCGTTTAAGC